>JAVYIG010012553.1:0-52866 GCA_035222895.1 Strongylocentrotus droebachiensis
AACAAGTATATAATTGACTTATGTTATATTCTTTTTCTTTGTCCTGCTCTGCTTCATAATTATGATGACAAATCGATCATTATTTCGTGAAAAACACGACGAGCACATTTCTTAGTAGGATATATAGTTTGGGAGACCCGTAGCCTACAATAAGAACGAATCCACACCCCCTATCCTCTCCCGTATCATTTACCTCCCTTCGCGAATAAGTTTAGCAGAGAAAGATATATATCGACAACCTTACTTATTCTATAAAGAAAGAAAAATATTCAAGGGGGCAAACATTAAATTCAGAGATGGCGCTATTCAGAAACACGAAATTGAATTAAAAGAGCTTCAGAAAGAGACTGCAGCCACAATCGTTAATCCTTCTTCTTCTTCTCTTTCCTTTTCTTTTTCTCCTTCTTCTTCTTCTTCTTCTTCTTCTTCTTCTTCTTATTCTTCTTCTTCTTCTTCGCCTCCTCCTCCTTTTTCTTTTTCTTCTTCTTCTTCTTCTTCTTCTTCTTCTTCTTCTTCTTCTTCTTCTTCTTCTTCTCCTTCTTCTTCTTTTTTCTTCTTCTTTTTCTTCTTCTTCTTCTCCTCCTTCTCGTCTTCCTTCTTTTTGTTCATTTCCGCTTCTTGCTTTGACAACATTATTAACGAAGGGCCCTTCGACCTTTTTAGCTCCGGGTCTCTGATTATAATGGTCTGGTGGCAGAGTCAGTATGAAACTAATACATAATTATGAAGAAAGATTATGATTAAAACGATCTCTAAATCGAAAATTTGCGACCTCGATTTGATGAAAGTAAGTTTCGTTTGAGTTTTAAAAATGGGTGTTATCCAAGAATCTGAAATTTAGCTTGGAATTCTTTTGTTCTTTGTTTTGTATGTTAATAATGGAATGCTACTCAGAATTCTCAATATCAGTAAAGCCTCCTAAAATAACATCAAACAGTTTCCCACATGGAATGATCTGGGATGCGACCTTGGCTTTAATCTTAACGTTGTATTGTACAGTCAAACCTGCTTTAGCGACCACCTGTCTACAAAAACCTCATTTTTTGTTTCCCTTTAAAATTGTTTCTCATTCAAACATGTACTATATATAGGCACCTGAACATGAAGACCACCTGCCTATAAAGACCCTTTTCTTGTATCCCCTGGTTGGTCTTTATAGACAGGTTTCACTGTATTGTAATGTATTTATTCACAAATTCAATAAAAACCAAACAATTTTCTGGGGATGCAGCAAAAAAGGGGCTGAAAAAACCGTATAGGGATGCATCTCCGATAAAATGATAACAGTAATCAGATATAGCAAGATACGTGATCATAAAAACGAGATAGGGAACAAAATACAAGAGTTCATCACTTCATCTCTACCTGATAGTTCATCATGGTATCATCATCGTCGTCATCCTTATACGCGTTGCTATGGTGACCGGTCGCATCAGTGATGTAATGGTAGTCGGGTGTCAAGCCTGGTGTGAAAGGACATATTCGGGTGATAGTCATAGGTTTAAACAAATAAGTTGATAAATTAAATCTCATTGATGCCGAAACTCCGTCATCATGTTCGAATTTGGCGTCACGGGGGTGGGGGCATCAATGGTACAATTTTAGATGCTTCCTTCTCTCTCTCTCTCTCTCTCTCTTCTCTCTCTCTCTCTCTTCTCTCTCTCTCTCTCCCTTGTATCGTACTGATTTGGTTTATAACTTAAATATACAGTTGAGTTCTAGTCATGCGATTGCATTGTGAAAGAAACGCTGTGGAAAGGATCAGAAAAGGTTGATCATCTAGCATAAAAGTATTGGTGTGTACTGTAAGATTCTGGAATCATCAAAATGATAACAAATTTGGCCCAATCTTGGTAAAGTTACAAGCACTGTACACAGCAATATGTATATATGGGACTACACAAACATGTGGCATAAAAATCGGGACGGATTTTTATGCTGTTACATGCCATATCTAGAATATGAAGGCATTTGAAGAGCCATCCTTTTCATCCAACATTTTTTATCTGATGTTCTTCCACATTTGCATAATAACGATGATAACGCTCACACATTATTTTTCACCTCTTCCCAGAACTCAACCTTCTCTTTAAGGTTGTATAGGCAGGCGCGGATCCAGGATTTCTTAGGGGGGGGGGGGCCCAAATTTGAAATTATGAGAGCCAAATATTGGTACGTAATGCGGGGGGGGGGGTAGGTGCAGGGAGGGGTGAGTTTCCCCCTCCCTCCTCCGCGAAACGCGGAAGCTTTGACGTTTCATTAAATTATTAGAGAAAGAAGAAGATTCGTTGTACAGTTCTCGAAAATAATTCTCGTATGTATTTAGTTTTTCCCCTCCCGCGCGAAGCGCGGAAAAATTTTAAAGAAAGAAGACGATTCGTTGTACCGTTTTCAAAAATAATTCTCGTATGAATTTAGATTTTCCCCTCCCGCGCGAAGCGTGGAAAATTTTACGATTTATTAAATTATTAGAGAAAGAAGACGATTCGTTGTACAGTTCTCGACTCTTAATCCTCGTCTGAATTCAGTTTTCCCACTTCCGCGCGAAGCGTGGAAGCTTTTACCATTCATAAATCATTAGAGAAAGAAGACATTTCGTTGAACCGTTCTCGACTATTAATTCTTGTCTAAATTTAGTCCCCCTCCCCCCCCCCCCCCCCCCCCCCCCTATCCACTTCCTGGGCGAAGCGCGGAAGCTTTGACGTTTCGTTAAACTATTAAAGAATGAAGACGATTCGTTGTCCCGTTCTCGACTCTTAATCCTCGTCTGAATTCAGTCCCCCCCCCCCCCTCTCCCGCGCAAAGCGCGAAAGCTTTTACCTTTCATTAAAATCTTTAGAGAAAGAAGATGATTCGTTGTACAGTTCTCGACTCTTAATCCTTGTCTGAATTCAGGTCCCCCCCCTCCCTCGCGAAGCGCGGAAGCTTTTAATTAGCATTTAATCATTAGAGAAAGAAGACAATTCCTTGTACCGTTCTCGAAAAAAATCCTCGTCGGAATTAAGTTCCCCCTCCATCCCGCGCGAAGCGCGGAAGCTTTTACGTTTCATTAAATCATTACAGATTCGTATTACCGTTCTCGCCTCTGAATCCTCGTCTGAATTCAGGTTCTCCCTCCCGCGCGAAGCGCGGATGCTTTGACGTTTCATAAGATTATGAGAGAAAGAAGACGATTCGCTGTACCGTTATCGATTCTTAATCCTTGTCTGAATTCAGTCCCCCCCCCCCCCTCCTCCTGCGCGAAGCTTTGACGTTTCATTTAATTATTAGAGAAAGAAGACGATGCGTTGTACCGTTCTCTATCATACTCTTAATCCTTGTCTGAACTTCAAAGATGTTCTTTGTCTGCTCCTTTTTCTTCCTACTTCCTCTTCCGATTTCGGGAGGGGGGCCGCCAACCCCCCCCCCCCCCCTTGGCTACGCGCCTGCGGTCAGATAAACACATTTTGATACCTTGTCCGATCCCGCAAGCTCAGGGGTTTAAGGCAATAAATTACAGTCAGACACGCATTCAGGGGCCCGCCTTAGGGCCCCTGGTGGGGTCGAATCGGCGGAGCCGGCCCCGAAAGCTCAGAATATTTAGGCGTTTAATTAAGGTCAGATGAGCATTTTTTTGTTGTTATATCTTATTATTTTGTGACACTGGTAGGTCACTTTTTGGCGTGGTTCCAGGGGCGGAGCCCCCCAAAATCAGGGGTTTTAGGCATTAAATTACCGTCAGATGAGCATCTAAGGGCCCGCCGTAGGGTCCTAGGTGGAATCCAGGGGGCAGAGCCCCCGGAAGCTTAGGTGTTTTAGGCATGTAATCACGGTCAGATGAATATATATTTTGATGCCTCATTATTTTTTAACACCGGCAGTTAACTATATATTCTTTCTTTCTTGCTCTCATTCTATTTTGTTTCTCTTTAATAAAAAAAGGGGGGGGGGGAGGGAGCTCGAGGCTCCCGATCCCCGCCGTACCTCGGGCCCTGAGATGTAGGAATCTCAAGAATCATAGTTCTTGCCTGGCTGTAAATTTAGGAATTTGTCATTTTCCAACAAACACATACGAACGTATAATTTACTAAAAAGTGAGGAAAAATCTCGGAAATTATGTCATTTCAGCATTATTTGTAATCCACAATTATGGAATTAGAAATAAACCACGTTTGAATTTGATTTCCCCCAAAGCTCCCCCCCCCCCCTATCAGTACGCCAGTGTTTTCTCTTTTCCCTTTTTTTCTTTCCCTTTCCTTCCTTCTCTCTTATTTTTTTGATTTTGATTTTGATTTTTTTTTTTTTTTTTTTGGGGGGGGGGGGGGGGTTAACAGCCTGGGAGGCAAGGCCTTTTCGGCCCTCCGATCTCCTTCTTCCCCCTTTTCTTTTCTTCTTCCTCTTCTTTTTTTCCCCTTTCTTTCCTCTTCCCTTTCCCCTTCTTTTCCTTTCTTCTCTCTTTTTTTTTTTTTTTTTTTTTTTTTTTGCGGGGGGGGGGGGGGCCAAGGCCCGCTCGCCCCCCCCTGGATCCGCGTCTGTGTATAGGACACACGCTCCCGCATCACCTGCTCTGCTGTCATTTCTATAATTATGCTAACCGAAAAGCCCAATCTATAAACTATGTACTTTTGACATAATACATAGAGACACTTTACTAGAATACTTAGTTGCCATACTTTTTCTCGTCCATCTCAACACCTACTTCATTCAATTTCATACTTTTTATTAAATCTTGTCCCGAAACTTTGTGAGCTTCCACATTTTAATGTCAATTTCGTCTATGGTCATTCATTTTCGAACTTTGTCCATTCAATATCATCGTTTTGCATCCGATTTCGTCAAATTTAAATCAAGTTCGTCATCCCGGCTGCCAACGTGCTATTGCACTTATCAATTTCGTAATTTTGCAATCAAATTCGTCACGCGGTTGTTTGCTAAAACTATCATAATATTTGTATATTAAATTTTGTTATGGTGTAGTCCTTCCATTTCTACACGAATCTTGCCTTGTTTATTATATGGATGAATACTTCTTTTAACGGCGTAACTGTGTATATCTATATGAATACGAATCTTTTTCACTATCATAATTATTCGATTGTGTTTCTTTTCTCTCTGTTTCTTATTGTTCTTTTTGGGTATTCATTGATCATGCCTTCAAAAATATGAATGATCAACAATACTAATTAATGGTATGTAGTGTGGACATCGAGCCACAACATTAGGGAATTCAAACAAATAAAATATAACGATTTCATGAAAGGAAAACAATGGCTTATTGGAAAAGACCTTGTCAGATCGGAAATGTCAGATTTCATTAACCCTTATAAACCCAATACAAAAATGTTATAGTGACAATCATATCATTTATGGATTGGAGGATTCAAAGGGTTAACGTTTATGAGGCAGGTTGAAGAGGGATGAAGAGGGCGGCATTCATGTACATCATGAAATGATGTTAGAGAAACTGCCCTTGGCAACCGTTACGGCTGTCGTCGCTCTTCGTTGAGGTCACATCTCTATTTGTATTTATAAAATGATATGGCTAGTCCAAAGTGTGCCCAATTATTGTTAGAAGAGACCCTTCTCCTTCCTATACCTTCCCCTTTCTCAGTTTTTGTTTTTCTTTAACTTTCAATTAAACGTGTAAAGCAGGGCTCCCACTTAGCCGAGTCAGAACCTCGAGTTGTGGCGAGCTGGCGCAATCTTATGGCAAGCCGTTTTATTATTAATTGATATCAATAAATCAATTCTTGTTATCAAGAAATAATTTTATGTTGTAAAGCAGTGGTAATTCTTGATATCAAGAATTCGATTTCGTGATATCAGGAATTCGATTTCGTGATATCAAGAATTGAATTCTTGATATCAAGAAATATGTTTTAATGATAAAACTGCTTGCCATAAGATCGCGCCAGCTCGCCACAACTCGAGGCTCCAACTCGGCTAAGTGGGAGCCCTGCTTTAGAGCTGGGCCCCGTCTTACAAAGAGTTGATACCAATCGCAACTACTGTATGTACATTAAGAGATAGGAGACTGCAGACGTGTCATTGATTGGAAGACTTGCGATTGATTTGGATCAATCGCAACTCTTTATAAGACGGGGCCCTGGAGATGAAAAAAGACGAAAGGGGAAAGGAAGAATGTGAATAAATAAAAACGACAAAGTCCAAAAAAAGAGAACAAGTAAAAATGGTAAACTAGAGCGGGCAAAAGTACAAATAAAAACAATTTATCTGCTTGATGAAAATAAATAAAAATGGAAGTGAAATTGAGAAGGAAAGGGATTATAATGGCAAAGATGAAAAGTACCATTTAGTGAAAATGATGCCTAATGACTAATTTTTAATCGCTTAAACGTACATGAAAGCTGGAAAAGGCAAAAGTATTCAACTTATTCATAGCGCCAAGTTGGCGTAACTGCATGAACGACGCCAACACATTACAATACCACAAATAATTCATCTGCGGGGAAAGGTTGCAACATCACCAACCGTGGCGTTGCCTAGAAACGCATCTTCGGTGCCGTGTGGAAAACACAACAGCGACAGTCATACTCGCAGGTGCTGAAAAAGTTTTAATACCAGTTTCATGACGACGGATCCGGCTAAATATCACAATACTTGTGGGAGTTGGATGTCTCGACTAGAGTTATCTTCTCGGTTGTTGCGTTTACCGATTATCTTCATGGAAGCCTTCGCAATCACCGATGATGACAGTTTATGATTTGGATATTTCTGATAAGGTGTTGCAATAAATTCTGTTAATTTTGTTGTGACATTCCTGGAGAAATCGTAAAGGATTTTGTTGTATTAGGATTTGCTATTGTAGTGATAAATCACACAAGCTGACTTTTGACTTGAAACCATTCACTTCCTCTATTTGAACAGAGGTCTATGCGCCTCCGTTAGCTACTAAACATCACATTTTTGGTTACAGATAATTTCCGAATCCAATTCGTTGTGTATTACGAGGAGCGAGAAGTGTAGTTTCATTCATAATTTGGTGGAATCTATCAGAAGGGTTTTTCGCTTTTCGTAATCTTGCTCTCTCGAGACGGAGAATCCCATCTTCATTAAAGACTGATTCTGGATAACAGCTGCAAGACGGGTCTAAAATGGCGGCAATAACCAACATTCAGTACCCGTCGGCCCAATTCAGTACGCAAATCTTGGGAAGTTACAGCAACTTCTTGTTTGGCGGTGCAGGAGGCGACCGAGAACAGGCGCAGAAAAAGACACTCCGTCTGACTCTACCGACCATCGAGTATGGTGATACCTACAATAGATACAGCCTCAATGCATCAGGTAAGCATTTGGTGGGAGGATGATGATGATAATGATGATGATGTTAGTGGTAGTGGTAGTGATGATGATGATTATGATGGTGGTGGTGGTGATGACTATGATGGTGGTGGTGGTGATGGTGAAGATGGTGATAATGATGATGATGGGGTAGCGGTGGTAGTGGTGATGACGATTGTGAATGTGGTGGTGATGACGATGATGGTGTTGGTGTCGATGGTGATGGTGAAGATGGTGATAATGATGATAATCGGGGCAGCGCCAGGAGCGTCACAACGTGACGGACATGTGCGCTATACAAGAAGCCACCATTATTATTATTATTATGATGATGGTAGTAGTGGTGGTAGTGATAAAGACGATTATAATGGTGGTGGTGATGACGATGATGGTGTTGGCAGTGATGGTGAAGATGATGATAATGATTTTGTGGACAGTTTGATAGCGAAGAGGAGGAGATAGAGAAGAAGGAAAACAAGGAAGATGACGACGAGGAGGGGAGGAAGAGAATGGTGATGATGGCGAAGATGGTGATGATTGGAGTCAGAGGAGAAGAGAACAAGAAGAACAATGAGCAAGTAAGAAGATGGGGAACAAAGAATGGATGGAAATGAGAGATGATAGAGGAGGAAGAATCGAAGAAGAAGAGGAGGTGAATGGAAGATGGAGAAGGAGAGCGAATGAGAAGGAGAAGACAATCAGCTAGGTTAGAAATTATGAAAAGAGGAAAGATGAGTAAGAGAAAGATGGAAAATGATGTTGAAGAGGGGAGAGAGACAATGAGGACAGAGGAGAAATAGATGAGGAGGAGAAGGGTGGAATGATAAGAAAGAAAACGGGCTAGGAGAAGATGAATGTGGAGAAAAAGGAAAAGGAAGAAAGAAAGAGAGAGAGAGGGAAGACATTTTTTTTTTGGAAAGAAAAACAATTGAAGATGACGGAGTTAATCGAAAGTTCAAAAGGGATTGTGTTGTTGGCAATAGAGCTTATTTTCTCCTGCCGCCAATTATGTTATCATGATCAATGACAACGATGTGAATTTTTGTTGTTCTTACAAACAGTCTGTGATATTTACCAATACTTTCATTATCATTTATGCCCCTTATTTCAGAATTTCACGGAACCCCTCGCAAGATGTACCACCAACATGTCAACTCGTTATGCAGCGAGAACATCCAAGCACCCCTCGGCAACCAAGATCCGCCGAAAACAGCCGAAACGCTCGGAAAGACTTCGGAAAACGTGCCGACGTCGCTGCCACCATGTAACTTGGCAACGTCACCAACAAAAGGCTCTACGGCACACATGATATACAAGCAATACAGGCAGTTGTTTACCAGCAGGGGTGGTGCTGAAAATAGCGAAGACAGATACGTCCATTCTACGAAGAATAGCCGAAAGTTGCCGGACTTTCCCGGAGTCAGGGCGAGTCCAGCGCCGATGTGCGATCGGCGGGAGGAGCAAGTCAAACGCAAATCGGCCAAAATGAGTCGGTGCGACATCCGATGGTACCCGAACACAGCCGAAACCATCACGCAGAATTGGGACCGCACGTTTACGTATTCGGATACCGACGTTACATTTCGGGAACGGGTAACCGGATCTCCATCGAAAGTTCTATCCACTGTAATTCAACTGCCGACTATTTTTAGTGACAAGACAACATCGAGGGACAAATACATCGTGAAATGGTTGCATTCGGTTCCGGATAATAATCCGTACTCACATAGCCGGTGTAACAGTAGAATGGATAGGAAACTTGCTACTCCAATGTCACTCAAATCAGTCGATTCTTATTTTATTGACACGAGTATGCATGCAAAACCCTCAGCGTATTCCCCCTGAGATCGGATGATATAAATGCATGCGAAGTACAATTTATGGTTGGCATTTTCAATACCCGGCAAAAATCTGCAAAGATTTCTCGTACTGAACAGATGCTTACCTCTGCCTTACGAAATCATCGTAAATGTAGTCAGCGAAGGATACGATGTCTTATAATCATGATAATAGGTCTGTATAGGCTAAAGAAACAAGAATTTGACAACAGGGGCATAGGGCGGCCTTTGGGGGGGGGGGGGTCTCTCTTGTAGCCGCCCTATACGCTCGGTATGTTACCATGTTTTTCATTTTCGGATACAGGGGCAGGAAAAAAAAATTGTCTGGGAATTTTTGTAATCAAGGTCAATGAGCTATTTCGGAGGGTGCGCGGTATTCCCGAAATACTATATCCCAGAAAGAATTATCAGGGAAAAAAATGTTTTTATCGACTCTGCTGGGCCCGATTCCCAAAGTCACAGCCCTGGGGAATATGACACCAATCCCCCTCCCCCCTCCCCAATCGTGTTTCGGAACTTGCGGGCCCGAAGTTACCCCATTCCCTCCTCTATAGACAATTTTTTTTAATAAATATTTTTTTATAATAATTCTGTTAAAACACACATGTAATTCAAATATATCATTATCATAATACAACATGATGATAGATATAGTTTGAGTAGAAACTGAGATTATGGATAAAAAACATAGAACAATTCTGTTCTTGATATGTATAAACCTCTTTCACTAACTTACCGTCAATAATGTTATGCATAAACACTCACAAATGCTATTCCCAACTCACTAAAGCTCCGAGTACTAGGCCTACATCTGTATTCAAAATATGTGCGAATTTGTAAATGACCATGCATTTTCGATATGCAAGTATTACAATTATTCTTTCCCTTGCAATGTGTCTGTTCAATCACAATGATATTATAGGCATAGCCTTCACTCAGTGCCACAATTTATCCGTGCAATACTATTTTGATGTATTCCAGAGTTTTCTCTTTGTGTTTTGTGTTTTTTATCAGAATAATATTGTCAAGCATTATGTGCATGTTCACTTAATGCGATATGGTATGTCTTTAGTATTTGTTTACCAAAATGAAAAGTAATATTGAGTGGGTCTAATCATTGAGGGGGAGGGGGAGCAGATGGTGTATGGGAAGGTGGTCAATCAACCGTTTGAATTTCTTACTTACTTTTTTGGTAACAAATTTGGTCGGACATAATCTACACACTGATTTTTGGGGCCATGATCTTGCATGGTCGGACTAATACAACTATTGGACATATTCATTGCAATATATAGGCCTATCATTGCTGTGTTTGTTTGTAAGAAGTCTATAATGGAATTGAAGTGGATGAAGTATGTTATTTTGTCCTTTATAATAATAGGCATCGGATGGGATAAGGAAATCCCTTACAAAAAAGTAATATGGTAACCATGTTTTTTTGTCCAAATTACCATCCACCATGGTTATCATGGTACCAAAACAATGAAATACATTAGGTCTTCAAACAATGTATTTCATTGTTTTGTACCATGATAACCATGGTTACCATGGTGAATGGTAATTTGGACAAAAAACCATGGTTACCATGGTACTTTTTTGTAAGGGATGAGACGTATTCGGGCCATTTGACCGGCACTGGGAAAGAAATGATTATAGCACCCCTCATGTCTATAATAGTGAAAACATTTTGAAATTCCCACACAAACGATACACCTCTGGTTGCGTTTTGTATCGAATTAGACAGTGAAATATAGTCTAGTTACTGAAACATTCTTCACTCTTCAGCCAGATCGTGGAATAGTGTATTATAGCAATAAACACTGGCTTTGAATCAATTGCGATAATTGAGTCGACTCTACAATAACTTTAGAACAGCAATATACATAGTAACTTATAATAATTAACAGAGTAACGGCGTTTTCGTTTGTTTTGAAAAATATATTTATTTAGTGCACTAATGTATACCAAATGTTGTACTTCATTATTCTATGCAAAAAGTAAAGAATGTGCCCACTTGTTGGTTAATAAACTAAAATGAAAGAGTTAATCGACTATCCAATTTTGATTTATTACTTTTAGATTTGATATAAAAGTCACCCTTGCCTATTCTTGCGTGGTATTATCATGTATCGGTTTTCATTTAGCATTATACAATTATCCAGAATATTATAAAAAGTAACTCTCGGTTATAAGCCAACATCGTTTTATGACCGCACGGTACTCAGTTTCACAAACCGACAAATTTTCCTTAATCTATATGATATATGATCTATAGAAAACCTTGTACATATATCATGTGTTTATATAAAGTCCAGACGTTTATTCGTCAAGGCGCTGTATTAACAATTGGATTTATATTGGCGCCTTTTAAATGCATATAGTCTTGTAAAAAATTGTTTTGATATCAATCTCAACTATCGACTGCAGCTCTTCAATTTCTTTTGGTTTTGTCTGTAAACCTGATGATTTGTTTTACCTTTTGTTTTTTTAAATGTCTCCAATCCGGATGGCAAATCAGCTTGTTCATTTCATTTCATTTCATTTCATTTTATTTTATTTCAACACGGATCACTTGCTTCAGCCAATGGCTGTTTTTCAGCAAGTCCGTGCTTTCTATGTACCGCCCCCCCCCCCCTCTCCGATCATTCCAAGGATTACTTCATCATACCATATAAGATATAATATATCGAAACTCCCCCCTTTCTCTCTCCCCTGTCTCTCTCTCGGTCTTTCTTCCTTTCTCTCTCTCTCACTCTCTCTCCTCCTCTCTCTCTTCTCCCCTGTCTCTCTCGGTCTTTCTGTCTCCCTTCCTCTCACTCTCTCTCCTCTCCCCTGTCTCTCTCTGTCTTTCTGTCTCCCTTTATCTCTCTCCTCTCTTGTTCTCCTTTCCCTTTTGCCAGCCTCTTTTGCTCTTCAACATCACTCCTGTTGCAATAAAAAAACGATTTCCTTAAAAGAGAAATTATTTGAAACTTTCCACACCTTTATTCAAAGATTAAAGTCCTCTTGGTATGGCGCAACAATAAGTTCTAAGTATTCTTTACAAAAAAGAAATCAGTAATAAATAAATCTTTACGGAGTTAAAAACTTCAACACGAATAGTCTTTGGTTTCCATTGTTAAAAAAGGGCACTAAAAACATATTAATATGTAAACAATAGCTCCACATTTCAAAAGTCAGTATGCTTCAAAATGACTAATTTGTATAATCTGTCACCTCGAAAAGTAAACAATGGGCAGCATCAATTTCAAATTCAATACGCTTTAAAAGAGGAATGTTATATCTTCAAAGATACCGGCATATCGCAATAAAATATAAGATTGAGGAGAAAGAAAAATATACACTAGGCCCCTATTATGTTTTTAATGTACCAGTAAATGATGCTGTTATAATTATAATATACTATTCTGCAATATTAAAATGAGACAGCATATGAAATTAACAATCATACTGCAAAATATTCTAATAGTACATTCAAAAAAGTCTTCACGGTTTGAAGAACAATCGAAATGTACTCTCTCGACACGTTTAAAGATTTCTATACAAATACAACACCACCCAAGCAAGGAGACCGATCGGTTTCAGTTGTATCATCACAAAATCATCACCTGCGGGGGTTGGCCAATCTTGTTTGTGGAGAAACATAGAGAGAGATTGGGCAAAGACAAACGATCCTGTTTGTCATATTACAAACTCATCCATCATATTTATCCTGGTCCGATGCAGAGACCCCGCAGGTGTGTTCTTTGTGGCTGGTTGTGAAACAAGGAAGTTATGTGCCAATATCTCTATTTCCTGCGAGAGTTTTATGATCTGCCGCAGCTATTTGTACTATGAACTGGCAGCCTTGAATATTCATTTAATATTTCCAATGCCAAAGTTCTATTTTCTATTTTTCTAAAAATCGAAATTACAAAAATGAAAAAAAGAAGAGAACAAAATCCAATGTATCATAAAAATGTAATCATATCAGGACCTCCAAAAATTACCTCAATCAATATATAGGCCTATACTCCTAACAAATACATGTATATTTACAGTTGATGGAAAAGAACAGGCTTATTTGTACTTTCTGTAATGTCAATTTAAAACTGACAAATTAATACCGGTAGTGGTTTGTATGAATAAAGATTCTATAACACAATATTGCTAATCAACTATCTTTGTTTGCTTTAAATATACATATTGAAAAGTATATTAAGTAGTTTGGCAAAAAATGCATCATTACGAAATTATTCAAAAACATGTTTTATGGCTTCATATCAGGTTCTTTCATAGATTTAGATACCACAGCTTCCAAATGAAATAGACCTTGAAGGTCATTATTGATACTCAATTAAAAACGAAACAGTAGAAACTACTAGTAGCAAGTGAACAAACACTAAAGTGATTATATCACTGTATCCTATTATCACTTAGACATGTGGAAACACACACCCTATAGATGAAAATAACACTTCTGTTGCTTTCTTCGCCTTTCTGCACTGTCGCTTGATTACCATACTACCTACATACTAGATCTATGTTCACAATGTTGCTCTGGGATGGTTTACACATGAAATAGAACTGGCATTTAGTATAATATATGTGTTCTCAATATATATTACTCTGTATTTGCAGATTTACATGTACAACTGATTTTTATAAATAAATCTATATGTACATTCTCAGTATATATATTACTAGATACTACACAATTTGCACAAACATATAAGAATGCTTAAATGTACATTTCTACAATAGATAAGTTATATTACCAAAAATGGAAACATTGATATCACCATTATAGACAGTTAGACATGCATTTAAATTATATACTCAAATCAAGTTAAAACAAGAACTCACATTTTGCATTCTCTTTTTAGCTTGGTACAGAAAATTATTTGTGAAGTAGGAAAAAAAGGCAGTGCTGTTCCATTAGTTCGCCATTTCTGAGTAACAAAGTTTATTAGCAGAAGCTGAAAAAGAACACATAATTCTGCATCTCAAAGGGCATAAGTACACAAAGGTGAGTTTCTACTTTGCATCTTAGGGATAGACAAACTGATGTCTACAGAGACACACCCACGATGGGACACTGGTAGAGTGCTTTCTGAGGTAGTGGGCGTGGTCGGGTGTGGTCCTACTTTCTTGAGAGTGCTTGCATGTAATGGATAGACATGCTAGAGCGCCCTACCCTCCTCTAATGCTGGTACACCGGTAGAGGGCTTCCTGGTGTAGTGGGTGTGGTCGGGTGTGTCCCTACTTTCTTGAGAGTGCTTGCATGTAATGGATAGACATGCTAGAGAGCCCTATACCCTCCTCCAATGCTGGTACACCGGTAGAGTGCTTCCTGGGGTATTGGGTGTGGTCGGGTGTGGTCCTACTTTCTTGAGAGTGCTTGCATGTAATGGATAGACATGCTAGAGAGCCCTATACCCTCCTCCAATGCTGGTACACCGGTAGAGTGCTTCCTGGGGTATTGGGTGTGGTCGGGTGTGGTCCTACTTTCTTGAGAGTGCTTGCAATGGATAGACATGCTAGAGATCCCTATACCCTCCTCCAATCCTGGTACATTGGTAGAAGGGGTACTAGGATATTAGGCGTGGTCATGCAGATGGAAAGTGTGGTCCTATTTTCTTGAGAATGTTTTTGCATGCAGTGGGTACACAAGCTGGCGTCTTGAGAGCCCCACCCTTCTCTTACGTTGACATACTGGTAGAGAGCGCACCGGGGTAATGGGCGGGGTTTGGTTGAGGTTCTCTGCTGTAGTACAAAAAAATTGTATAGAACAGAAATCAGTGTCTTCATGGAATAATGTAACCTGTGAATACTTGGGCCATGTTGCATAATCAATCTACAGGGAAATGGAAGGTGATAATTATCTTCATTGAAGGGATCCGGTAACTTTGTCTCAGATTCTGAAACAAAATCCTGGATTTAGCTCATGCTGCAATGATAATTATAAACCTTTAGGCCAGTCAGGAACTGCACGACTTTTACAAGCCGATCGTCTGTCTGATTATCAAGATATTTATGATTGGAATTACAAATTTTGAAAAACTGTTTGCCAAACGGTTTTCATAACACTACAGTCTAATGGGAAAACGAGTATGGTAAAACCGGTCACTCAAAGATTTTTACTTTTTTGAGGCACTTCTTGATCATTTTGAAGCGCAATTTTTTTAGCTTCAATATTACACCATATCACAGACACTGATAACACGTAGGGCCGTGCATCTCAGATTTAACATTGTTAAACGATGCCTTTAACTATCAAGGACTTACAGTTCATTATAATTACTTTTACTTTCTTTCAAGATACATGAAATGATTTGATGTAGATAACATGAAATACGTCTCCATATCTGTATGCACATCGTGAAAAGGAGAAAATAACATGGAATATGAAATGACTTATGGAAAATATTGAATGTAAACATTAAAAAGTAGGAAACATAGACACACAAGAGACACAGAGAACATAGGAACAAACACATATTAAGTGTGGAAGAAAAAAAGAGAAATAGAGTGAGAGAGAGAAAGAGAATCATCTAATGATGACAAATCAACTCACTCTTGCCTGAATTCACTTACAGTGAAAAAAACTGAACACAGCTATTAGTACATGTTTGAGACTACACCTAAAGTGTGGTATGAAAATTCAGCCCAAATCATAAAAATACCTCTTGTTTTTACGACAATCATGAGCATAATTACGGAGCAAGTATCTCTAGCTACATATGACAGTGGTACTATGAATATTATCCACATGCATTAAGAATTTAAATAGAATGAGTAGTGTCACAGATTATTTTGAACTCGACCTACTCTTCAAAGAATCTCATTACCTGTGTGTTGAAGGTTGCTTTGACGATCCGGCGTGAGAGAGGGTGTCAGGGACGGATCCGCGAGAGAATGGTTCCACAGGAAAACACCTGCTGCGGGCTGGCCCAAGGTTCGAAGGTGATCCGGAATGGGTTTATCTTCCTCGTCTGAACACAATTAAATAAACGGCGAGAGGTGGGTTAGTATTTTTTTCTTCTTCCAGGGACTTACATGTACTTATCTTTCTATTCTGAACACAATGAAAGTGAATGATGAAAGTGGGTTAGGGGTCAGTGTGACTATGACTGGAAAGGTTGATTTTATAATTAATCATCATTTACACAGGTTTATCTTCCTCGTCTGAACACAATGAAATAAACGACGAGAGGTGGGTTAGGTGTGAAGGCGATTATACTGTACTGGTGAATGTCATAATGAGATTCAATTTTGATAGTGAGTTATAAATTCAGAGATGGGATTATTGTAAAAGTCTACTGTATAAAATGGATGAGGGTGTTAAAGCCTTGAATATCTCAGCAACTCTTTTTGGAATCAAATTTGTTAATAGTGTTTTTTTCTTCTCCCAGGGACTTACTTATCTTTCTATTCTGAGCACATTGAATGAGAATGATGAAAGTGGGTTAGGCGTCAATGGATTATGACTGGAAAGGTGAATTTCATAATTAATCATCATTCACATGGCAGGTTTGCCTTCCTCGTCTAAACACAATGATATACATACAGTAGGTGTGAGGGGGATTGTAGTGAGAAAAATGAATTTCATGATGAAGCATCATTCATATGTGACGCGGTAAACAACCTGAAACCCCTGTTTGGAGATGATCGGGAATAGGTTTATCTTTCATGTCTGAACACAATGAAAGAGTTAATGCAAGTGAGTTGTGTCAAGGTGTCAAAAAGTAAATTTCATAATAAAAAGTGCGATTCACACGACAGGATGAACTAGCTTAAACCACTTTTTGGAGATGATCAGGAATAAATTTAACTAATATGTCCGAACAAGATGGAAAAAATATGAGAGTGGGGATAGGTGTCAATCCTATTATTGTTGTAATGAATGTGTGTTTCGTGATTAGATTCATTATATGAAAATATGAATATTGTAGATAAAAAAGAGGGAAAGAGATAGAGGAGGAGGGAGGGAGAGATAGGGGGAGGGGGAGATGCAAAGATGTGCATATAAAGATACCAGCAAAGATTAAGAGAGGTAGATACAGAGAGAAAAGAGGGGGGGGGGGGGGGAGGAGGAGGAGGGGGGAGATAAGAAGATATGCATAAAAAGATATCAGCAAAGACTGAGAGAGGTAGATACATAGAGAAAGAGAGAGAGGGAGAGAATGTAAGAGATAAAGCAAGGGAGATATAATTGGAAGGAAAAAAAAAAAAATATTAGGTACATGCACAGTGTATATATATATTCTACAACACTCACTTTAAAATCGTTGTAGAAATGTAAATTTACCTTCAATATATGGTGCCTCCTCTAGGACAGGAATGCTTTGTTTCATTGGACCATCCTGGTGTTTCGCATCTGTTGAATGAAGTCAAATAATTTTTGTTAAATTGTACCGGTAAGTACTTTTCTTTTTTGGTCAAACATGTGTTAATTGTGATTTGATGCATACTGTGGTAGGGAAAAAAAATGTCTAAAACAGACAGTTTGGTGGCATCTAAACAATATAAAAGAACTGTTTACAGATGCACATGGTGATTCAAACATTTCCAAAAGACAAATAGGAATTGGATGTAAAAGTTGGAAGTATCAAAGAGTCACAACTATCTATTTCCATTGTCATAAAGTATGCACAACTTACACAGTGGCAGTAGCCCTCCCCCATCCCTGTCCACCAAAAGCATATCTGGCATAAGCACTTATTTAGTACACAAAATAGCTGAACCCTCTCACTGTGCCCCCCCCCCCCCCCCCCCACCCCTCCCCAGTTGCATTTCTTTTAGAGTCCAAAGACACAAGAAGGGGAAACAAATTGTGCTTCAGGGAGAAAATAGATATTCTGGATATGCCATTGTTACAAAAGTGTCATAACCTTGCTCAGTAAAGATGGATTCTTCCAATTCCAGAAGTTGGTCAATGCAGGGGTTGTCTTGTACAGGTGTCCGAAGAGAAGGAACTGTCTGGTCATTGTTGACTCTCACCTCGTCCCTGCTCAGCTCTGCAGCTGTCTCCACACTTGAAGAGGATTCCATCTCAGAACCCTCAAGGTTCCTGTACAGCAGCTCAGCCCTGTTCATTTCTGCGGCGATCTCCACATTCAAAGTGGAATTAAGCCGCCTAGAATTCTCAATCAGTGAACACCCCAGGTATCCAGATATTGGATGTAGCAGTGGAATACATGGGCCATTTTCTTCCGTTGCTTTAATATACTTGAATTCACTGTCCATCTCGCATGTTGGTAAGGCAACACTGTGGGAAGAGCCACAGGATTTCCTCTGTTCTTCACAGTTATTCATTTTCTGTTTTGGGGACAGTCCCAAAACTTGCAGGAACTGATGCTCGGAATCCTCCATGGGTGATTCTTTGGCTTTACTATCATCGTATTGAAGGTTGATCTGTGGCTCTTGGCCGATGTCAGGGTGACCTTCCTCAGGTATCTCTGGTACCTTTAACATGCTGTCATCTTCATCAGGGAGAGCTTTCCAGTCACCTATGACTACATCATGCATCGTCTCTTGTCTGACTGAGACAAAAGGTGTTACTTGCAGATCCTCATTTGTCATAAGATCAAGGTCTTCGGGTGACAGGTCATCACATTTCCTCGACTCATGCCAGCAAGTCATTTCATCCTGACTACTGGCAAGGACCTGGGAGGCCTTCTGGAAGGTGCAGAAGAAGTCATCGTCACTTGATCCGGGAGAAGGCATAATATCCTCTCGAAGAGATGGCTCTATGGCATCTACATAGACATCTTCTGATTTGACTACTTCCACATCAGCTGAAGATGGGAGAGAGTTACCTCGAACATCTTCTTTGATGCAATGGAAATCTAACTTGATAGCTTCTGATTGTTCTGAACATTCCACTGAATCATCAAGGTACAAATCTTGGACGAGAATACTTGAATAAGCGTTAGACTCATCCTTGGATGTGGTGTTCGGGATGTCTTCACCTAATTCCACATCAGGAGTAGATATGTACGGACAAACTTCTCCTGAAAGGTCATCATTGGATGTGAGGTTATCATTTTCTCTCACATCGCTTGTTTTAAGAAGTGCTGAAGACACTTCTGCTGGTTCCATGACTGCTGCGCTGTCTACATCTTCATCCAGGCTGTCTTCATCGGCCATCACATCAGGGGTAGATGTAGACACACCAGTTGAATCAGATGCAACGTGCAGAACCCTGTCGCCATTTTCACTTTCCTTTTCTGAGGATGGGTCGAGACTAAGGTTATCACACAAAACTGTGACCATCGCATCAGGGGTAGATGTAGACACACCAGTCGAATCAGAAGCACCTTGCAGAACCCTGTCGCCATTTTCACTTTCCTTTTCTGAGGATGGGTCAAGACTGAGGTTATCACACAAAAGTGTGGCCTTTATACTGCATGCTTTGATGTTTGTGGTCTCAGAGACAGGCAGTTGTTCTACGTCTGCAGTAGATGTGTCGACAAGGTGGGGCATATTGTTGTTAGACGATTCCATTTCCTCTTTACAGATTAGGCCTGGAACATGGGAGTTGGTAAAGGGGTTCTTAGAGGTCCGAAGGTCAGATGGAAGGGCAAACTTCATCTTCTTGATAGGTGGTTGTTCAGTGGTATCTGAAGTGCCGTCTAAGTTCTCATCTGACTTGATGTTCTGCACTGTTTGATGAAGGGTGGTGTCCACAATGCTTTGCAGTACAGATCTGCAATCATCGATGATGTCATCATTTAAAGATGACAGTTCATTCGGAAGATCATCATCATCATCTGGGCACAGAGTATCAGCTGTTGGATTAACTTGAACTGTACTATCCGCTTCAGATGTGTAACTAACCAACTGGTTGTATCCACTTCTGCTTGGTTGGCCTCTTCCTCAAAGTTCTCACCTGACTTGATGTTCTGCACTGTTTGATGAAGGGTGGTGTCCATAATGCTTTGCAGTACAGATCTGCAATCATTGAAGATGTCATCATTTGAAGATGACAGTTCACTTGGAAGTGTATCATTCAAGACAGTATCATCATCATCTGGGCACAGAGTATCAGCTGTTGGATTACTTTGAACTGTGCTATCCACTTCAGATGAGTTACCGACCAACTGTTTGGCATCCACTTCTGCTTGGTCGGCCTCTACTATTGCTTTGTTCTTATCGCTGTGAAAGTGGCTCCCATGGGCTTCTGCCCCATTTTCAATCTGGTGACCAAAGAGAGAATCTACCTCAGGTTTAATGACCTTGGTTGGAATCATGAAGTCATCCTCTAAGACACTGCCAATGCACTTCCTCTTCAAAATTTTCCCATCTGCATTGTCTTCCTTGAAGTCTTCTCCATCATCATGCTCACTTTCAACATCTTCCTCTTTCTTGTCAATGACAGTTTCCTTCTTTTGATCAACTTCCATTATCAAAAATCCGGTCTCTCTGCTCCCATCTTCCCCTTCAGAAGTCTGTTCATAACATACAACAGTAACATCTTCATCAAAGGTCACCCTTTTGGCTACAGGCAGTCTCTTTGCACCGTTCACCATTCTGTCGGCATTAGTCGCACTATCTGCATCACCTCCTGGAATTGACTGATCTATGTAGGAATAAGCAGGATCACAGACCACTGGCTTGGTGGAAGACGATGGGGATGAAGAACTTGAGGCAATGCTGTTCAGTATTTCGTTGATGAAGTGTCTAATTTCGGCCGAGTATTCTTCTGGACATGTGTGAGCCATGGCATTCATTCCACTTTTGCTCTCTGAGACCATAAACACGATGTTTACAGTCTGTCAAAGTTCCGCTCAGTAGATCAGTTCCTGATGGCTGATATAGGCACCTTCCTTTCACCTGGAAGCAAAGGAAGATAGTGCATGGTCAGATTGCAGTTTGTACAGCATAAATTTAATATTTAATCCAGTGACAATTGCTGACTAGTACTAATTTGAACTAGTCTAGATCTACAGTGTGAGTCCAAAAAAAGTTTACACCTAGAAAATTGCTAATTATTAAAAAAATCTTTTATGAACAGTAAATGATTAGTCTAGACCTATACATCTTATGAAAGAGTGTTTTATCCCAAATCATTTGGTATCATTTTTGTGTGGTATGTGTTCACGCTTGGATGATCAGGAGGCATTGTTTGCGAGAGTGCAAAAATTGATTTGCGCCAAAGTTGCTTGTGTGATGTTTGAATAAAACAATTGGGATTTGGGTATTAATTCGGTCTTTGCAGATCCAAATAACATCCCTAACAAAATTAATCATGCCACATACTGACATAGACTATCAAATATCGAATTTTAAATATCAACAAACATTTGTGCGTTTGTGTGTGTGTGTGACTTTGCTTCTGCAAAAAGCATATGCAATGCATTTCATTTGATACATTCAATTCATTCTCTCACTCCGCTAATCCCAACAAAATGTCTAGATCTAAGTTAGGCATCACTTTGTTTGGAGCAAATCGATTTTTGTAAAAGAGAAAGCGTTTTTCACTTTTTGGAGTTCTAACTTAGAATCTGACAGTTAGACCTTTAGACTCTAGACCTCTATATCTGGATTTAGATCTAGGCCTAAAATCTAAATCAAGTTTAAAAAATAATAATTTGTAACTTTAGCCTTAGGATAGACTCTCTTAACTGTAGAGCATGGCCATAGCATAGGGTCTAGGCTAGCCTTCACTACGAACTCAAAGTCAAACTGTCAAAGTTCAAGTTCATTCTCGACTCTTTGACCGAGTCTGAACTCTGATAATGATATTGATAAACTGAAGTTAAAGTATTATTAATTAATGAAATCGACGGCTGTTCCGCTGAGTTGAGACTTCTCCAATCTGTTGGTAGGATTAGCGGGATTAGCTCATTTTGAATAGCTTATAAAAATAGTCATAGTCTAAATCTAGGTCTAATGAAAGTTAGTTTTATAAATTAAAGGATGCCCCGTATTACCTGACTACCACCAGACGCAGACGGTTATTTCTGTCACTTCTAAAATAAAACGGGGCAACTAAAACTAAAAGTAAAAGTAAAACTAAAGTTCTAGGCTAGCTGATACATGATCTTACACCATGAAGGCATGAGTTACGGTACCTTGCTTTTCTTCAAATCCACTTAACCAGTATAATCTGCCATCTGCTGCACTACACTGGAGAGAAAAAAAATGACAAATCATCATTTGCACAAGTTAGATTTTAGATCTCGGATCCAAAATTTCAAGCAGCTGCCGAATCGAATATAAGGCCTAGGACGTTGAGGGCAGACAGCTAGCTAAGTTTAGAAATTAGTGTGCGCGCGTGCTGCTAGTTCACCATCGCATACAGCGAACGCCGTTCGTCTAGCTATCAGCAGCATCAGCAGCACACGCGATATTCAACCAATCTTCGATCGAGTGAACCCGGAAATTAAGCTTTGAACTTAAGTTATCCTTGTTTTCCTCGTGTTTCCATCGTTGACTGCAGTTTTATTATAACTAAAACGGTTATATATATTTCAGAGGAGCTGATTTCACCAACTCAATAAATTTGCCGAAATTTGTCTAAGTTTAATCTGCAGTTACAAGGTGAGTTTCTATTGTTATTTTGTTTAATGTGTGAGCAGTGCAGTGTATGTAGTGCAGAGCGAGCGAGCTCGTGACTCGACTGGGCCTTGGGATCGAAATGAGCGAAACTGTGGCCGTGCCTGGCGCTGGCTGGCATGGCGAGGGACTAGGCTGAACTGCCTTCAGTGCCTGGCCTGTGTGACTGCATGTATGCTTGGTTTGGTTTGCCTGTAATGGTGTCAAATTTTGTGTGAATGAGTCTTTGTCACGTTGGGCTTATCTTGGCGCTAGTTGGCGCTAGTTCAGAAGTATATCCAAAATTTGACCCATAACTCTGGCATGGAGAAATAAAAAGATTACGGTCGCTAACTGTACACGAGCGCGCCCGCACCCCACCGTCGGTAGGGTATGCACGAAGAACTAATTTGCGCATTGAGCGCTGTACATCGAGTTTACGCGCTCTCATTGCCGAGCAGATCGATAACCCTACACCCGCAGAGCGCTGTAGTGACGGGGCGGATAATAAACAACTGGGCCTAAATAACTACAGTTAACTACGCAATTAGACCGAAAGCTTCAGTCCCTATAATCATCGGTTGTTCCACTGAGACTACGTCTGGCTCCACTAGACCTCGGTTATAGGGACTGAATGACTGCCTATGCCAGCCTGTGTTGAAGATATTCGGCTAGATTTTAGCCGTTAGGCCCCTCCCACAAACATGACAAACTTGCCACGGCCGTATTGTTATGCCCCCAAAATCCCCCGAAATGTCATTTTACCTCGTGAATATCCAATTTTGAATTAGGCCTAGGCTATAATACATCGGTTCCACTTACTAACTTGATTGATATAATCCGTTTAATGGTCCCTTTTAAGGAAATTATGGGTCAAAATCGACCTCCATGTTGAAAATCTTGCAAGCCGTTTTAAACTCTCGCTGCCGTCAATCTCATCCCTTCTAGTCTACGCCGAAGGCAAAATGATTATGAAGGAAAAACTGTGATAACGCCATTACGAACGTGTAGATGGCGCACAGTTTTTCCTTCATAATCATTTTGCCTTCGGCGTAGACTAGAAGGGATGAGATTGACGGCAGCGAGAGTTTAAAACGGCTTGCAAGATTTTCAACATGGAGGTCGATTTTGACCCATAATTTCCTTAAAAGGGACCATTAAACGGATTATATCAATCAAGTTAGTAAGTGGAACCGATGTATTATAGCCTAGGCCTAATTCAAAATTGGATATTCACGAGGTAAAATGACATTTCGGGGGATTTTGGGGGCATAACAATACGGCCGTGGCAAGTTTGTCATGTTTGTGGGAGGGGCCTAACGGCTAAAATCTAGCCGAATATCTTCAACACAGGCTGGCATAGGCAGTCATTCAGTCCCTATAACCGAGGTCTAGTGGAGCCAGACGTAGTCTCAGTGGAACAACCGATGATTATAGGGACTGAAGCTTTCAGTCTACTACGCAATATGCTTAAACTACTATAATAAGGGTTAATCCTACCATAGGCTGATAACTAATCGACGACGTCTCGTTGCAGCACCGATGAGTGGAGCTCCACGAAGCTACGTTGAGATCCAAAGAGACGGGCAGACGGCAGTGTCGTTGCTCGCATGCAGTCTCAAGTTCAATCTAATGTACCCAGTAATAAGCACAACCGCGGAAACTACCGCGGGTGTCGCCAAATGCGGGACTTACGCGCATATGGGTTTATACCCGCCAGAGCCGTATTGGCTCAGGCTGAATCACTACAGCGCCAAAGAAAAAGGACGTCTGCGAAAATGCAGACGATCTCTATTATTTAGGAAGCGATTTGTCTGTGTTAACGAAGATATCCTCGTTTATGCAGACAATCCTTATTCTCGGACCAGCGCCCCTACTACCAATAGGGTTTATGTACATAAACGTCAGACTTCAAAGACCTAGGTTTAAAGTTAGGGTTAGGATTAGGTTTAGTGTTACTTAAAGGGATGGTTGAATTCTGTTGCAGAGGGAGCTACACAAAATAATTATTTTGTGAGATAATGAAAAACTGAGTGTCAGATTTGAAAGAACATACAATTTAAATGACAAAATCATCTCAGTTTGATCAAAACTGGTTCAGAGATGTCTGAAATATCCATAAATATAACGATTTCTAAAACTTGTGTACCACCAAAAATATTAGATAATTTGAAAAAGCAGTTCAAAAAAAAAAAAATGGCGCCTTTTACGTCGTATTTCAGCAAATGCCGATGTTGGCTTTTTTGTTGGCATTTTTGTGTTGGTTATATTACGCACAACCAGCCGGCCCATGTATTGTTATTTTTAATTAAATAATTAACGGTCATCATATTTTTTTGAAAGAGGAGCTGAATTGTAGGGACACTGATTTTCCGCCATCACGGAAAACGGATGGAATTCATGGAAATGCAATTTCAAACAGAAAGTCGTGGAAAACCCCATTCACCTTGAAACTTTTCATTTTTCAAGAAGAAAATCGTAAAACTTACACTATTTTTGTGATTTGTTATGCAGTGAAAAATTATTGGGCCTAAAATCATGGTTGATAACTTTGAATATTTAGCGATATTCGTCAGATTCTTAGGAGACAGTGCGCTGTCATTTTGTTTCGCTGGACCAATAGAGATCGTGACACAAAACACGGTACAAAATACTGTAGCAGCAAATCGATCCTATTATGCCAGCTAGGCGCCTAATATTACGTAAACGTAATACTAGGCACACACACGCCAGCAGCGGGCGCTAAGTGCGACGAGATTGTACACACGCTGTTGTACAGTTCAAAAAAGGTGCTGGCATGTGTGCCTAAAATCTATCGATCACTGACATGACAGCCAAGACCGAAATGTTTTTGTTGACGTCGGTGCTACTCAGCCTGTATCTGTAGCTGCATCATTCCGTCAGTAATATGTCGTGTTCTGACACATTCCGCTAATTTTAGTCTGCTTGTCTAAGTTCGAATTTGAAGTTGGTATATCTAAACATTTGATAATTTTTCGTATATTTTCACTAGTATTTTGCATCAAGTTTATCCAGTCCCGTCCGTATGTTTTTGAGTGGTTATCAGTGGCAAAACGGAAATTCACTAAATTCCAGATTTTTTGAAACGGAAAAAGCCATTTTTTAAAACGGAAAATCAATGTCTCTAGAATTGGTATGATCGTAGGGCACTAGAAATGTCATGAGCAATAACCATGCACTTTGAAGGCATCTGCGGTCTGAAAACAGAACTCAACTATCCCTTTAAGAAATACAGAAATATGTGTATGGGACTATGCGATATCTATCCAGGCCGGATAGACATGATAACTTACCATATATATCAATTAGTAGACGGTTTCCCGGCAAAATTTGTATCATCACAGATTAGTCAAAACATATTCTTTGACATGGTCGGTAATAAGAGCTTCCATTTCATTTTTTGAGAGGGGGGCGTTTCCAAAACTGGTCTATACCTTTAAGTCACTTCGCGGACCTCTGGAGAAGTGATTTCATCCAGTGATTGGAGAAATTTCAACCCTGCAATCTCATTAAAACCCTCTACTCAGAGGCTTGTTTTCATCAGCTCGAGATTGCCAAATAGCCCGCTATTTCTGATTTGGGAAAAAATCCAGAAGTTACAAATCGCGCCTTCAACAGTTAGAGACTTGACCTCGAAACTGAGCGTAGCTTGAGATATTTTGCTCAGCGTTCGTGCATAGTGCGAGTCTTTGGGCTGGTGAAGACGCACTGGACAAATAACGGGATATTTTGCAAAGTAGCCCAAGATGTATTGGGATGAATATCTCAACCAAATATCCCACTAATTGCAACTTCGGGCTGATGAAGACGCAAATTAACTGGATAATTTGCGATCGGGATAGTTCAAATAGCAGGTTTCGGCAATCTCAAGCTGATGAAGACAGGCCTATTGTGGACGAGAGAGAATCAGATGACAGACTATTTATACATGTTGGGAATGAATCAAATTGGGAGATCTGGCAAAGAGAAACACACACCACCAGTGCTTGATGAAAGAGAGGTGGCGCTCCAGGCCAGCAGGCTGGTGTACTTGGTTCTAGGACATCTGAAGAATTTTAATCACATGTTTTGAAGGGCATAAAACAGTGGTAATACTTTGATCTGATTCAGTTTAATGAACAGTGAAGGGATTGGTAAGTGTGGTTTTACAGTGAGTGACTAATAGTGTTTAATTAATTGGTATTACACTTCAAATATTCTTGATGTACCAGAGAGATGTACTGACACTACAGTGCAGTATTGTTTTATATTATTCCTGATTTTTTAACATCACTGTGTATAATAATCATGATCTGAGAAGAAGAAAAAAGTCAATCAAAGAAATACTTGGCTGTATATTTAAATATCAATGATTAAAGTAGAAGATGACTATATTTATATGAGCATCTATATAAGAAGGGGCAAATAAGAGATGATTTGATGGTTGTTTAACAAAATAATATAGAAAGGAGGCTAGAGGACAGGTAAACATATTCAAAGTAAATGAATACATAATTTGAAGAAGGGTTTTTAGTTCTAAAATTACCTTTTATATGAGTCGGTCATCTTACCCATTAAAAACAATCAAACAAAATAATTATGTATGTTAACAGGTATCACCAACGATATCTTCTAGTTCTTTGCCTGCAGTTTTTACTGAGTCAACCAGGGCTACACTTCAAGTCATATTTACAAATCAATCAAGGGATATTGAGTTGATGCAGAATCTTGAAAGAAAAAAAAAAATCCTAGCACAGAGTGGATCATGAGGAAACCTAAGTAGACATTCAGACAATGACAGATAAACTATATGCTTAGAATGCAACAGAGACACTATGTAATTGACTCAGTACTGTATTCCTGGCGCCATATTGGCAGATATTCCATTTTTTTCACAATTGCATTTCACACACTGATAGGCACAAGCCCGTCAGAGCAATTTAAATTGATCACATCTTGAAAATATCTTCATAATTTGCCTCCAAATATCACGAGGAGGCCCTCCCCATTAATAGACGGGTGAAACTGGGGTTGTTTGTCTTCGAATTCCAATTACAGCCTAAATATCATTTCCCTTCAGCTGTAGAGTCTGCAATGTGTTGTATAGACTTTATAATTTAAAATGTATTCTTATGAAGAGAACTGCTGTGGCAGAAAGGGGGGGGGGGGAATCAGCAATTTTAGTGAAAACTTTCCTTCGTCTTGACTTATTTTATTCACTGCAACATTTAAGGGTCCAAAATGGATGTTAAAAGGTAGAGTGATTGAACAACATACATGTACATGCAGGCAAAAGTTTTGTTGAAAAGAAATGAAAACCTCTCAAATAAAATAATATACATGTACATGTACATCCTGATATACATACCGGTACATGTATGCTGTACATTATTTATGACTGCATCATAAATATGTGTATCTTGATAACGATACAGCAAATTAGCTAAAGTGATGCTTTTGTAAGGCTCTACAATTGTAATCCTGGAATAAGTTATATTAATATATAAAGCTCTGTACATTTTGAGCAGATTGTCAGGTTTAGCAATGAATACAGAACATGCAGATGATTCTCGACATCTTCATTCAGTTCATTGTACATGTAACCAACCAAGTTTGATATTCTAACCCTCATTGTTCTATACATGTAGGGAGGGGTTCCTTCATTAGAAGCCAAGAATCGTACTACATAATTAGATTGTTACTGCGTGAAACCATGGGCTATCGTAATAATAGGCCCATGATGAAAGATGTTGTGTTGGAACACCAGTCTTATTGATAGTGATGATACATGTAGTTGCTCCATATTCCTTGTGCTAGTCTTGTTTTCAGGCTGTTTTTGTTTACTGGAGGTGGTGGCTGAGGGGGGGGGGGGGGGGGGAGGAGGTGGCAGTATTCAAGACAGTGTACTTTTGTATGCCATGGGTTTCCAAAAACTTTCTATGATTGTTACTTATCCATATCTTTATTCATTTATTTTTTTAAAAGATGCATTTTACTTATTTGTTTGTTCAATTGTATTTTTACGGCAACAGGGGTAAGGGGGTAGCCAGAGCAAAGGAGAGATATCAACAGGGTCCAAGGGTACATTGTTGTAGCTCATCCGTTTAGCACTTTTTCAAAACGCCTTGTAGGCCTATACTGTACAACTTGACTTTTGAGGTTTAGTGTGTACTTTCCAGCCACTTTGGTAAAAAAACATGCATGTGTGGTTCAATTCATTAGCATTCATTATATTTTCATTTGCCATTTTGACAATTTCAATGTTCACCAAATACATTTCACATCTACAAAATGCAATGTACCGTAAATAACCTTGACTTCCCCTCAAAGTACATTTCATGTACTCTATCGCACTTTAATAAGCTTTTAATTTTGCCTTGCGATGTTCAGACCATCGTGAAACTTCTAATTTTAGAATTACATTAAACCAAATCTTGATGAAGATTAATTCATTGATGCAATGACAGTATTCACAGGTAATCAGATTACTCTCAATCATACTCGCAATTATTTAATCAATTTTTGAACGAGGTTTGTGGTAGCGCACAGACATCAATGTAATTCTGTGACCTTGGACTGGTCAAACTTGATGCTCATTTACACTGCAAAAAACAATTTGAAAAAAAAAAGTGTTTTAGGTCAAATAAAAAAACAAAACATGTTTAGCGTCCTACCTTTTTGAAAAATAGGAAGGAGGAGGCCCTTTTTTTTCTTTTTTTTTTTCTTTTTTTTTCTCAAAATGGCCGTTCGGTACATTTTCCCTGACAGTCGGGCTATTTTTCAAGATGGCCCCCTGCATTTTTTAATAAAATAAAAAAAAATCAGAAATAGATCCATTTTAGCAGTGTTTTTCATGTGTTTTTTTAAATTTAAAATTTAACAAAAAGAAAATTTAAAAAAAGGAGGCGGCCCCCAAAAAGGAAGCAGGCGGGGACGCTAAGCATGTTATATTTTTTAATGGCCTTACAAACTACGTTTACACTGCTGGAAAAACCTGTATAAAACTGTCAGCGTTTGCTTGCCCATCATGCAAAGTACTCAGATTATTTTTTAGTAGTGCTAATTTGCAACTTGTCGCTAATCCCGGGATATAGCACAGAAGTGAACAAGTATAACCTCACCAATCTCCTAGAGGAGGCGCGGTGGCTCGGTGGTAGAGCAGTCGTCTCGTAGGTAGAAGGTCCCAGGTTCAAAACCCAAGTCATGGGAAGGTTTTAATCCTCATTACCAAGTCCCTCTGAGAGGACTTAAAGCTGTCTGTCCCTGGTTGCTTATTTACAAGCATACTGTATGTATACATGTAGCAGTCAGGTGAAGCAATCCTCAAACATCCGATGATTTGAGAGCAACCGTTTACATTAATGCTGCAAAAACCGAGTTTCTGCTAGAGTTTTTAAAAAAATACTCCAGAGGTGGCTTTTCTATGCAGGCTTCACGCTGCGTCTATGGGTAGTTGCATGCCTTGTACCTTCCAACAAAACTCTAGAATGTGAGAAACAACATGTACTTACGGTTTTTGCTAGCAGTATGAATGCTCCTTGTTATTATTTTGCCCGCGCGCTCTCTCTCTCTCTCTAATCCCCAGCACTGTGCAAATCTAATTAGCGGAAATTCATCCACTTCTGATTTGCCCACAATTTGATTTACACTTTATTATTAGAACGTACAAAATGGAGGCATGGGCAATTCAACACGTTTAAAAAACGTAGTATTTTAAACATGCTAACCCTGTATGAACAATATGCATGAACAAGTTTCAAAATATGATGGATGTTAGTGAGTTTGCTCAAGTTGTGAATTTCATACCTAAGGAGATCTCCATATCCTCAAGAGAAGCATGAGGGAGAATTAGTTAGCAAACAGTGCAGTTCACAAGCTCCATACTTCATCATCTATCCAAGATAGAGACTCTACCGGAGCGCATCTATGCTAATGGCATGATGGAGGATGAGAGGAGGCAGGAGAGGAGAAGGCCATAGAATTAATGAGGGTATTCTTTAGACTCTATTTATACTCTGAGACGCAGGCATATTTCTGTCGGTGCAAACTGGGCCCCCAAGCACTTTGGGGTTCAAAATAAGGTATATTAGCGGCCTGTACACCCAATTGAGATAATAGATGAATAGGGAAGAGTCATTTTACATTTAACCCTTTGTGATGAAAATGTATTCCATTTTCCTTTTCTTTTTTGGCATCTCTGTTACTTTTTTTTCGCATTATTCCTATTCCACTTTTCTCAACATCAGCAATCATTAATAATGTAGTTATTATGCTTGATGAAGATGCAAACGAAATTAATAAGTAGGGAGTTAAAAATAATTAACCCTAAGATAGAGAAATCCTTAAGTAAAACAGTAATTATGAATGAGTTACATGTATTGCGTACAGTGTACATTATTAATATTACATTATTAGTTTAGTATTATTCACTTTTCTTGCTCTGTCCATGTCTCCAGGATTCTTTTAGTCCCCTTCAGTCCCATGCATTAAAAATTGCATCAGTTTTGCGTTTTGCTGGAGTGCATCTATGCTAATGGAATAATAGAAGATGAGGGAAGAAGGCAAGAGAGAAGGCCGTAGAATTGATGAGAGTACTCTTTAGATAGAACTACATGTACATTTATTTAATTTATACTCTAGACTTGTTTTCATCAGCTCAAGTTTGCCAAATAACCCACTATTTTCAGACTCCGGATATTATCCCGAAGCTCGAAATTGCCTCTTCACCAGACCAATACGCTCATCACAAACTAGCTCTGACGGTTGCAAATTAGCCTGCTATTTCCCAAATAGAGGAATATTTTGGAAACAAGACCAATATTTCTTGGGATATTTTCTTGACCAAACATCCTGCTAATTGCAACTGCGGGCTGATCATGACGCAAATTAACTGGTTAAAGATAAACTCCAGTTCTGGTAAAAAAAAGAAAATTAATTCTCACAGAATCAAACGAAACTTAAACTGAATGTTCAAGATTACAAATAAATGACATGTGCCAAACAATTTTGGAAGAAAATGTATACTGGCTGAGTAATGAGCATAAAAAGACAAGGAAATCAAGGTAGTACCAGCCCGACACCATGTGTGTTGTCCCATATATAGCTTTCTGTGTAAAGTTCTTGTTACTTTACCAAGACTCAGTCAAATTTATTATGATTTTGATGACTCCAGAACCTTGCAGTGCACATCAATACTTACATGCTACATGTACATGATCAACTGTTTCTGATCCTTTCCACACCTTTTCTTTCACAATGCAATCGCATTACCAGTACTAAAGTTTATCTTTAATTTGCGATCGGGATAGTTAAAATAGCGGGTTATTTGGCAAACTTGAGCCAATGAAAACAGGCCTCATGTATGTACTCTGAGGTGCAGGCAACCAGTCATATATTCTGTCAGCTGTACAAGATTAGCCCTCAAGCATTTCGGGGTTCATAGCAAGGTACAAGTGAATTGGGCTCTCATAAACGTGATTGAGGAAAAAGATTAATTGGTTTATAAAAGCATAATCTTATTTGGTCTTCTGGGGTGCAAGTATTTTCTATTTAGGGCTACTCTGATTGGGCTAATACTGTAGGTGTACACATAGCATCCTATTTGAATCTATTACCCTTATAAAATGTACAGTTGTTTTCATTCCAAACAACATTTTTGCAAGACCGATACTGCTTAAACAGTACCAGAGCTACCAAATGTCTCGCATTTGAGGGTCTGAAAACGCTCTCGCGCGCCGAGTTATAAAAATGTCACGCATAGATGATCTTTGAACTTGGCGTCTCTGCAGTACCGATACCTGCATATTTGTACATCTGTATGTCCCTTCGACATTATAATACATGAGTGTGTTTACTGAAACAAATAACTCAGTTTTGCTCACCATTCTTGGCCTTGTCCAATACATGTTTCAGTTTAGTTTGTCAATGCAAGCTTTCAGTTTGATTTTAACTGAATAATTTAAATTTCAAATCCAATCATTCAAAGGTTGCATTAAAGATATCAAAATAAATACCTGCCTTATATTATTGCTGCCGTGACAGGGATACACATCATGTACAATGTAGATTAAAGCCCATCTGTACTAGTTTGGCCAGGGGGAATTAGACCTCCCTGCAAGGTCACTGACAGGTGGTTATCTCATCTAATCAGCTCTCAATTAACATACAAAAAAGGGATCATGGGGGACCAATAGGCACCGATTAGGCATTGTTTGCTATATAGAGGGCGCAAGTAGCTATAAGTAGTACAGTGGGGCTTTAAAATGTAGTGTGGTTGTATGTGATTATATTGCATATTTTTTTAAATACACAGTCACAGGGTATTTAAAATAATATTGTAGGGTTATATTTTTACACGACCGACCGATACTACATGTGTGTTTTTAAGTACCTAGGACATTGTTATATATTATGTGTGTATGTTGAAACAAATAAGCTCAACAAGGAAGTCTCGCCCGGTATTATTCTAAGCCCTGCGACCCTTGAGGTTTCCTTGATGCGCCAGAGCTTACATGTAATGTAGATTTGAAGGGAAATACAGCATCTTCAAGAGGAATGCAAAACAAAAGCGTTCTTTTTCAAGGGGTGTGTTCAAGATTTGACCAGGAAATAAGCCAAGTTTGTACATTAACTGTAAATATAGGCTCTATTTAGTATGTACAATGTGCATATATACATGTACCTACATGTATCAGGGATGCCATTTTTCAGGCAATGGCCTGAATTCAGGCCCTGAAGAGTTATTTTCAGACCATAGTTTAGGCTTTTTTTGTGTACAAAATAGCTCATTTTAGGTGATTTTCAGGCCCTCTGATCAATTCTAACTGGTATCGGTGATGTATGTTGTAGGCTGCTTTAAATACACACTGTACGTGTACATGATGATGTATTTATATTTATAGGCACATTATGGGATTGGGAGGGGCTTTTTTTTCAATCCCCCTCCACCCCCATATCTGAATATACTTGACATGAGGTACAAAAGCTAATGTTGTACATGTATGCCTCTTTCTATAGCATTCCTCACAGTCACATTTACAATGCATTTAGAGGGGGAAGGGGTAGTGGCATTTAAGAAAAAAAATACACAGGGGCTCGGGGCAAAGTAGCCCCCAAAATGCAAAAAAAAAGAGCCCTCGAAAGTCATGAAAGAGCCTCCAAAAATGTACATAGAGTTCAATGCAAAACAAATTAAAGAGTGTTATTTTCATGCAAGCAAGCTTGAAAAGTAGCCCCAAAATGGTTTTAATATTTTTTTCCCTGGTGGCATTGGACCCTCCCTATTGGGAAATGAAAACATTTTAAAGCAGTTCAAAATGTAAACATTAAAATACATAACAACCAATCCTTTCACAATTCTTTGGAGGGCCTGCAAGATTTCTAAGGGAATAAGGGAAAAATACATACATGTATATGCTGATGTTGCAGGATAAAAATAGTTAATTTTGTCTCCCCCTTTTTTCGCCTTCTATTTTTGCTAATTTAAGAGAATATTTAACACGGTTGCAGTGGAGAGGGGAGGGGTGTCTTTACCTTTGTTTCCACACAGTTTCTACACTTTTATAAATGTAATGCTTCCTGGGAGAAATTTCAATTATTTAAACATATTTGTGGCTTACACCCAGGAAATAAGATCGATTGATCAATCTGTATTGAAAAAAAAGTCAGATCTACACTGTTGATCATAATCTATACTATTAATACGCAAAATCGCCGCCGGGGGTCCAAAACGGTTCCTCAAAAACGTCTTTCCCCGACCGCGCCCGCCTCCGCCGTGGCGCGGGGACGGCGGCACAATTCCACGAGGCCTGTCTCCCGTAACCCGCGTGCCACGTCGACCCCGCGATCGACGTCCATGCCATTAAACGTGGTATTCGAGGTTCCGGGGAGGACGGGTGGACGAAAGCACGGCGGGCGTCGCGGATTGCCAGGAGGCGACGAACTCGCGAGAGCGAGTCGGTAAGGCGTGCATCCGCCCTCTGTGCAATCAACAAAGAGACACAGAGCGGACGAGAATCTACTTCTGTCAATGGATGTAGCACATCACGTAGTAACGGGTGTGGCTTACCCCGAGTTTAGATATCTTGCTATAGGATATGCTTTGTAGCATGTAAGAGAAATACACATTAACAGATGAATTACCCGGGTGATGGCATGTAGAAAATGCACGCTCTCACGGGTTGGGCTTACCTGTGTTATGCGTCTTTCTATAGGATATGCTTTGTAGGCCATGCGGACCTGCTTCGTGTACGAACGTACGTGTATAATGTGTGTGATGATTCTACGCTCACCGTCACACGCACAGCTCAGTCGCCTCGACTCTGATTCTATGATGATTGCCGTGATTTGTATATAGTTTACGTGAATAGAGGTATGCAAGCAAGGTTACTTTGGTATTATCCTGTTCATGTTTACTGAATTTTGAGAATCATTCTTCAAAGTAAAGTTTTCACAAGAAATTCATCGTAATTGACAGTCCAGTTGCAAGCTAGCTGCCGTGGGGCTCGAGTACACGCACGGACAGTGCAGTGCGCCACTGCTGCCGAGCACTGTCGGAACTGTGACTGTGTGTGAGCTGAGACTCGACAACACTTTGAAATTGCTGTTATTGCCCCTATTTCAATATAGTTTCGTGACTATAGAGGTATGAAACCTGAGCTTAGATTGTGATTATTCTGCCCATGTATAGTTTTATGCTGAATTTCGATAATCATTTTTCAAAGTAAAGTTTTCACAAGAAAATTCAGATGGTCGTTGAAAAACATAGCCATGCTGGATAGAATACTTTTACTATGATACAGTTCCTTCATCAAATCAATGCATTAAAACGGGTATTATGGTGCGCCATTCATGGTCAAACAGCGTATATTATAAAAATCGTCTAGACCCTATAGAAATATAATCAAATTTTATTTTCGATAGCACATAGGCCTCTTTCTATTTACCGCCCCCCCCCCCCCCCCCCTTCCCCTCCCCCTAGAATCCCGTGGATTTTCCACGGGTCCTGCTAGTGATAATAATAATAGTGGCTACTTGTATAGCGCACAGGTCCACCTTTCGGTGCTCATGGCGCTTGTATCTGTATTGTAGACAATGTTGTATGTATGCTCAATTGCTCATACAGTTGTAGGTACAATGAATATAGTCGGTCATTGAACATGATTTCGAAATACTGGTAGATCATTTTCCCATTACTCTACCATGTACAAGCATCACACAATCTGGTATAGAAATACATGTACAACTTCTGCTGTAGTTTTTGGCTGGTGCTACTCAAAGTACTTCCTTTTCACCGAAAGCAATACCATCAATCCTTGGAAAAAAAGCATGTAAACTAATATTTTTCCTTGGCCAGTTTCGGTACATTGTACGACATGTTCGTGAAGGTTCTTTGTCAACATGTACATGTATGTAATGTACGATGTACATACATGTACATGATTCATGTATAAAGGTGATGTTTCCAAAGCTACATGTAGATGACCAAAGGAAATATAAAAAATCCAATGAATGAGTGTAGAAGTGATTTTATTCAGGCCTATATAAATGTCATATACTTGTATGTACGTGTGCAAAAGTTTGGAAGCTGGATTTTAGCATTGTTTTATAAATGAACTGTCACTTAATCCCTCCAAATGAGTTTCGCTTGTACAATGTTTATTTACAGCATCTCTCATCCTGTATTTAACTCTACATGTTTTTTTCCTATACTGTCATCATACATGTGTTGTGTGCGATTTACAAGTACGATTTTTCAGCTTGTGTGAAATGGCCCTCAAATGGCATTTTTCAAGTGGATTAGATCTTCAGTAGTATGCCACTCCATAACAATGTTGTACACATTGTAGGGTTCATGTACATACAGGTACATGTGGCTCCGCATCCTTTAACCCTTTACCCTGCATCTAACTTTGACTGTTGACCAAGCACTGTACATGTAATAGGGTGTAGCATGGCTAATACTGGTTAACGCCATCTACGACTTCTTGTGGACAACTGCATGTAAACGAATGGACTTGATTAACGGTCAGCGTGTGCTAGCGTTCGCGAAACAGACCAAAGTTTTCACGTATGTCGTCCGTAGTCATACCCGATTGGCCCCGAGTCAGGCCACGGGAAAGACATGTACATGTACAGTACATGTTGTCTTGTCATGCTACACCTCCTTTAAAAGGAAGAAGGAAGACGTTTCAGTAAAAGAGTGTTTCAAATCATGACTTCTTTTCATATTTTATGTACGATCGCATTTTGTGGATGAAGGAAACTTGCAGGTGTAATGTTACCTCTTCGCCATCTGGTTCCTCTTTAATACCAGTCCCTATAGGCGCGTCTTCATCATCTCGAGATTGCCAAATAGCCCACTATTTCTGATTTGGGAAATAATCTTGAAGTAACAAATCGCGTCTTCACTATCTCGAGATTCGACCTCGAAACTTGAAACTCGACCATGAGAAATAAGCTCGAGATATTTTGCTCAGCGTTAGCGTGTTTTGCGAATCTTCAGTCTAGTGAAGAGGTACGGGACAAATAGCTGGATATTGTGCAAACTATCCCAAGATATCTTGGGATGACAATCCTGACCAAATATCCTTAATTGCTACTTCGGTCTGATGAAGACACAAATTAGCTGGATAGTTTGCGATCGGGATAGTTCAAATAGCTGGATATTTGGCAATCTCGAGATAGTGAAGACGGGCCTTATGAGAGATCAGTTAATACATGTATCAGTTACCAAGCCCTCTATATTTGGCTAGGCCTAGAGTGGAAATACTGTATGAGGTAATACATCTTCTCCTTGTGGCAATCTACTGTATCTGGACCGAATTTCTGAATTCTAGACTTCTAGTCAAGATTTTTAAAACTCTTTTCATTTTTTCAAATCCTTCTACAATTTTATTCATTTCCTTGTATCATTACAGAAATTGCAAGTGAAGTCAACTGCACAGTGATCATCCACACAAAAGTCATAATAAAAAAATAAAAGCCTATGTGTGACTGTCTGATACTAGGACTCTTTCGCAAACACGAAGGAAGGCTAAGACGACAGTAACGCGAGCGAAAAAACAATCTGCGCATGCGCGAACCAAAATTTTCACGACCGTATGCGGCCATGATAGCGTTTGCTCCCTAAACACGACGGAAGAGCTGTATTGCCGTAATTCTCCCGTTGTATTTGCGAAAGCGCTCTACTATAGCTACACGTACATGTACATGTACATCATATGATCATGTCCATAGCATGTTATATTAAAATCACTATCACTGCTCCATTGGATATTTTTGCATGATCGATTCAATAGTGACTCTAATGCCTCAGTCACACCTTTGCATATTTGGCTTGCATATATTGCTGCATATTTATGGCAAGCCGTTTTAACATTTATATTCCTATTTCTTGATATCAAGAAATAGGAATAAATGTTAAAACGGCTTGCCATAAATATGCAGCAATACGCAAAGGTGTGACTGAGGCATAAACTGACTTTAGTAGCGACTGGATACTCTTGCTATGATCACGTCTTAAAGCAAGTCCTAAATCAATAGCACTTCCCCTTGAGAGATGGGAACTTAACTTTCACAGGTGGGATGCCGCTAGGATGTACTTCATCTTGTTGGTTAATCAAATTTCCTGCCCTTCTGTGTCCCGAGCCTGAGGAAATTCATGTTCCTGATTGAGACATCTATCTATTCTTGTTTTCATTCATTAGAGTCATGAGCGTGTGTCTTGCTTCCAGGGAAGAGAGAGAGAGAGAGAGGGGGAATAATAAACGGCGGTTGCAACATTGAAGCCCCCCCCCCTCCCACACCTTTTCTTCATTGTTTTGAAGAAGGTAAAAAATAAATCTATATTTTTATATAACAATATTACATAACTGCCAACCCTTACAAATAATCCAGAATATTCAGATTTTCTGGATTTCTAGGACCTGAAAATCCAAAATATTCAGATTTTTTGAAATTTCGATTTTTTGTTGTTGTTTTTTTGTTGTTGTTTTGTTTAGTGCTAAAGCCAAATTTAGCTTGTTTTAGCATGTGCCATGATTTGAGAGTTCATGTACTGTGTGCGTTGAATGGCTGCATGATTGAGCAGCGAATTTGAATTCGCTTTTTGGTACAGATTTACCGCGTTTTGACAGTGGAATTTCTTAATTTCAAAGGCATACCGTGCTGAAAAATTCCTAATTCTTATTTTCAAATGTTGGCAGGTATGATATTAGACTGCATCAATACACCTGAAAGTACAGTATGTACACTTTATGATTTTAATGTAAGGCTGCAATAGTGATGATCTGACATTTTTTTTATAGGTGTGGGCTTTTATTTTGTCAAAGATATAGAGTTATAAGGTTGTGAACTTGTGATTTGGTTTAGGTTAGGTTTAGCTTTAGCTTCTCATGAACTAGTTCACAAACAGAAGGAAGAAAAAAAGAAAGCAATCCTATGTTACATATATACATGAACCATTAACACAATGAAAGAAGGAAGGCTGTGATGATTTTTAAAGAAGAGTATAGCGAGATTGAAGAAGATTCTGTCATAATAGTCCGTCTCTCAATGCAGTTACTCACACTCTTCAGCGGCCTATTCAATCTATTCAAGAGCACTTACCAACCTTGTTTGGCTCACGAGGAGGAGGGGCATTGAGTAATAAAAAGCATTTATCTTGTCACTTTCAACCCATCCTCCCCACTCACAGACAGAGTAGATTTGGTTTTAGTTGTTCGGAAATAAAAAGCATTTACAACACATTGTTGTGAGCCTGGTAAACGATGCAGATTAGACAAACTTCTAAACCTACCACTTCTGGAATGACCTCAATTTCTTTTTTTGGGAATTTAATAACTGGATTGTAAAAATTGTTTAGTTTCTGAGTAATAAAACTACATTTTACACACACCCTTTGGGCCTTTTCCATGCTTTAAAGCGAAATTGCTCTGTTAAAGGTAAAGACCAGTAATGGTCATGCGATTGCATTGTGAAAGAAACGTTGTGGAATCGATCAGAAAAGGTTGATCATCTAGCATCTAGCATCTGCAAGATTCTGGAATCATCAAAATGATAAGAAATTTGGCCCATTCTTCGTAAAGTTACAAGCACTATACACAGAAAGATGTATATGGGACTACCCTATATCTCTCACACGACCATGAGAGAAACAAATTTACCAAATATATGAATTAGTAGGCGGTTTCCCTGCAAATTTTTTATCATCATGTGTTAGTCAAAACATATTCTTTCACATGATTGGTAATGAGAGCTTCCATTTCATTTTTTGAAATTGGGGCGTTTCCAATACTGGTCTTTACCTTTAAGGGAATACAAAATTAGTACGGTATTAACTCTTATGAGATCAACTGCCCTATCACATTTGATTGAGCAGGCTGTAGAAGTAGTAGTATCGACCCAGAATTTGTAAAGTTATCTTCAAGTAGGAGTACTTTTGAGTCAAATTTACAATTTTAATTCATCTGAGCAGTCTGTGGTCATAGATCCCACAACCGATGCTCCATTTGAGGATTTGAGAGCATTCGGCCTGTCTTCATCAGCTCGAGATTGCCAAATATCCCGTTATTTGAACTATCCCGATCGCCAATTATCCAGTTAATTTGCGCCTTCATCAGCCCGAAGTTGAAGTGGGATATTTGGTCGAGATAATCATCCCAAGATATCTTGGGCTAGTTTGCAAAATATCCCGCTATTTGTCCAGACTTGCACTATGCCCGAACGCTGAGCAAAATATCGCGAGCTAATATCTCAAACTCAACTTTCAAGTTTCAAATTCAAGTCTCGAGCTGATGAAGACACGATTTGTAACTTCGGGATCATTTCCCAAATCAGAAATAGCGGGCTATTTGGCAATCTCGAGCTGATGAAAACAGACCTATTGATCCAATCACAATCCTTCACTCCAATTGCATCCGCTATAAGTAAATTCTGGTCGATTTCTTGCGATTCAGTCTGTCAGAATTGGAGCAGCGCATCAGCAGCTGTGTAAACCTGTGGGTCCTACTAAAATGTCATTTAGTCTTGCCTCCATGCTTCAATTCAATTCAATTTATTAGGAATGATGATACCACTTCATTTTTCTTTTAGTAAAGAATTCGAAAAAAAGTGTATGAGACTCTGTGTGTGTGTGTGTGTGTGTGTGTGCGCAGGAGGGGGGAGGGGGAGCGATGCTTCTATAATTTGTCTGAATTGACTGAATCCGTTAATGAAAGTAAGTTTTGAAGTCCCTTGTATTCTAGATTGTAGATGACGAGTGAATAAGAGTTTGATTTTTGTCAAACTATTGTCCAAACAACTGGCAAGTAGGCTATGATATGTCACTATATTTATTAGACATCTTCGCAAAGGGGTATCAGGATGAGCTGTACATCTTCTCTGCTGGATGGGTTTCCTAGCCCAGTCATAAATCTTTATGAAAATAAAAATGAATGAAAACTTGAGACTTTCGATCAATACTCAAAGAATAATACAAACATTGGTCATCTATCATATACCTTGGAATTAAAAGCATTTGCCTGTCAAAGTTTCTGTGAAGCTGAACAAATAGCAGACTCCTGTCATTCAGAGTGGATTTGAACAGAAAGGGAAAATATTTTTTGTTTCATTTCATTTTGTTGTTGTTCTGTAGTACTTGATAAATCCATTGCTTTTGAATATTACAGGTTTTAAGATGATGGTGGTGATGGTGATTTTGGCGATGATGATGAGGTCTGAGTATGATAATGATTTTGATGATGACTTCCATGTAGAAACGTCTATTGATAATGATGATTGATGAGGAGGAGGGGGAGGGGGAGGGATGAAGGAAGAGGAGGAGGAGGATTGTATTGTGATGATGGTGAGGTATGATAATGATTTTGATGATGATAATAATGATGATGATTTTGATGATGATAATAATGATGATGACTTTCATTTAATAATAATAATAATCATTTAAAGTCCACTCCAAATTTTATTAAACCAAAAAGGAGGAGGAGGGGGAGGGAGGGAGGAAGAGGAAGAGGTAGAGGATTGTAATGAGGATGACGATGATGACTTCTGAGTAATACCTTATACTATTAGCCTCTAGTATCAAATATTGCAAGAAGAATATATATTCACAAATTTGAAACAAGATTTTGGAACAGTCCTTTAAAGGGAGTGTAGCTTGGCAAATACTGGCTAACGCTGTCTACCGTCTTCTTTTGGACAACTGCATGTAAACAAATGGACTTGATTAACGGTAGTCATGACTCAATCTCTACATGGTCAGCGCGTGCTAGCGTTTGCGAAACAGACCGAAGTTCTCGCACGCACGTGATTGCTGCGGTCGCGTCGTCCGTAGTCGTATGTTGCCCGAGTCAGGCCACGGGAAAGACACGTAGTCTCCTCATGCTACACTCCCTTTAAAAGAGCAACTTAGATATCTCCATTTACAAGTTTACCAGATATTGGCTTTCATTATAAAATATATTTCTACATGTTCTTTTTCTTTTTTTAATCTTTGCAGAAATCTAAAGTGAAGCCAATTAATCTGCTCCAGCCAAGAGGTAAGTTTTTAACACTAATGTAATGCTTTAATAATAATAATAATAATAGGCATTTCTATAGCGCCGTCCATCTAGAAATTCTATTCCGAGGCGCATTTATTATTCCCCCGGCTTTAGCCTAGCTGCCGTATACAGCGCTCCAGCATTTCAAGGAATTAATTCCTGCCAGGTACCCATTTACATCACCTGGGTTGAGTGTGGCAAATGTAGATCAATGTAGATCAATGTTTACAATGTAGAATGTCATTTGATCTGCCCCATGGACCCCAGTTATTTTATTTTCAGGCCATACAGCAGACCAAACCTATAAGTTTATTCTATTTTTTATTTCATTGTTAAAAGCGTAGCCTTTTTCTGTTGCAACAACTGGACGACTATAGGCGTGTCTGCACCATCTCGAGATTGCCAAATATCCAGCTATTTTGAACTATCCCGATCGAAAGCTATCCAGCTATTTGCGTCTTCACCAGACCGATACGCTCATCACCAACTAGCTCGAAAAATAATCTCGAGATTGACGCATGCGCACTTCAGCGAATGACTGTACGGCCAGCGCGCGGATTTAAGATGTCCAGTGAGACATTATTAACACCTAAGTACAACGGCGAACAGCAAACAAAAAACAAAACAAAGACAAAAACAAACTAGACGAGTAAATGCAGAAAACTGACGATTTGAACGCAAAAAATACGGTAGATGTACGCTGAGCTAACTGAGTGGTATAGATCACATGTGCGCGCTAGTAGAAGTAAACAACAACACGGAAAACCGGAAATCGTTGTGCATGATGGGATCGGGATTATTGACTCCGTACTTCGGTCTGGTGAAGACGCTCGCAAACTATCCCGCTAGTTCGGAAATAGAAGGATATTTTGCAAACTAGACCGAGATATCTTGGGATATTATCCCGACCAACTATCCAGCTAATTTGCCACTTCGGTCTGGTGAAGACGCAAATAGCTGGATAGTTTGCGATCGGGATAGTTCAAAATAGCTGGATATTTTGCAATCTCGAGATGGTGAAGACACGCCTTATGGGACCGTTGTCCCACTGTGTTTGTCATAAATCTGCATGTGAAAGCAATGTTGTGTTTCCTTCCAAACCACAGAAACAAACACACTCGAGGATAATGTTTTCATAAATAATAACTGATAAAATATGCAACTTGAGAATGCAGTAAGAATTTTGATGGTACTCGATACAACGGAGAGTTAGGGGGCATGCATGCTGCTGGTATGGTGGATCGCGAGTGCAAGTCGTCTCGCTATCATTAATTGCACCCATCAGACTGATTTATCGGAAAGGAGACGCCGGGTAATGAATGTGATATTGTATGAGGGGACGTTATGCTTCTTCAGATAATGAATGAACCCCCTGTGCTTGGTATAATGCTTAATGTTGTTGAACGCTGAACGGGACACTGTTCCTATAAATGATTGTGTGTACATGCACATTACATTTACATTTTGAAATCCTCAAATTTGCCATGATCTGCCTATTTTCTCCCTCTAGATATTTCCTAGTTTCCTCATCAATTTCTTCCTTTGTATCAGGACTTCATTATTTCTCTGAATATTATGATGTATCTTCTTTCCCCTTTTCATTGTATCCCATCCTTTTTCCCCGTATCCCATCCTTTTTCCCCCTTCTACTTCCATTGGCAAAAAAAATTACTTAATGAGACTGTGTTGTACAATCACAGCTTCTCTGGATGCTTGTTTGTATTTTGATCCATAACACAAAATTATATGTTTTCAGCCAGTAGAACTGAGAGTGTGAATGCGTTTTGGTCATGAACTGCCCTTGAAAGCATATGCTATTTGGTTTGCATTAGATCAGAGGAAAACACTACATGCAGTAGAATCAAGAGTGTGTACTCATTTTTGTCATTAACTCCCATTGAAAGCATATGCTGTATGGTATATTATAATGGTTTTCCTTAGATCAGAGGAAAACGCTACATGCAGTAGAAATGAAGAGTGTTAACTCATTTTGTCATGAATTGCTCTTGACAGCATAATAAATGGTTTTCATTAATCCTAAGTGGTTCAACTTGGAAGACAGCTTTTTTCCCCCTCTCATTCCATTTTCCCCTACCAGTAATTTACCTTAAGATTTTTAGTGATGTGCTTGACATGGTTTTTTTTATGATGAAATAAATCTGCCAAACTCTGCTGTGAAGAGGGACTTTTGTATATCTACCAGGCAGGGTATATAATATTTGGGGTATATGATGGATTTAAAAACACTAAACAGGCTGGACTGGTGTGCTATTGTAATAGGAATATTACTCACATGAAGATTTTTCAATCCCTGAGTAATTTTTAGTGGAAATTGTTTTCTATATTCTAAACTGGTGAAGTTTACACCCCAAAAAAGAACAACATTATTTGTACATGTACACTGTAAGTAAGGTTGTGTATACTGATTTACAGGCTGGCCTACAAAGAAAAAGAAAAAAGGTAGCAGTTAATCTTAACAAAATTGCAAAGTTCACCAAAGAACCATACATAAGGGGGAAAAAGCCTCAAAATGCATTGTAATGCATGTAATTAATTTCAGTTTTATACCTGAAACATTGAAATAGTGTACGGTATTCCTAAACAGCCTGCTATCATTTACATAATATCATAATCATATGATAAGCAGCTATGTACTGTAACTCCAAACCTTACATTATTACATGGTGCCCTTCTTAAACCCAAAATTAAGAAAGCCTCAGTATTAAACTCAAGTATACTGGTACCATTAAACATACAAGTACATGTATGTACATGTACATGTATGTACTCCTCCAGGTAATATGAAACATAATTACAGCGTAGATATTTCGTGAATGAGAACAGAGCGCATGCTGGCCAAGCGAGGAGCAGCAGTCATGCTGTGTTGATGATCGCAAAGAATGATGGATGTTTTACTAATTAAGAGCAGACGTTACCAGGGCACATTCGTTATCTCCGCGCACTCGTGCAGGGGAATGATGAATCGTTTGCAAGGCCCAACTTCAAGAAGAGGCCTTTCTTTCCTTAATTGTCTAAGCATTTTTTGCACAGATTTGTGGCCATGGATGTACTATATCTATGCTTTGACTGATGATCTAACCATGATCTAACATAAGCACGTCTTAATCATCTCGAGATTGCTAAATAGCCCGCTATTTCTGATTTGGGAAATAATCCCGAAGTTACAAATCGTTTCTTCATCAGCTCGAGATTCGACTTCGAAACTTGAAACTCGACCTTGAGAAATTAGCTCGAGATATTTTGCTCAGCGTTCGCGCATAGTGCGAGTCTTCGATCTGGTGAAGCCGCACCGGACAAATAGCTGGATATGTTGTCAAATAGTGGGATATTTTGCAAACTATCCCAAGATATCTTGGAATGACAATCCCGACCAAATATCCCGCTAATTGCAACTTTGGGCTGATGAAGACGCAAATTAACTGGATAGTTTGCGATCGGGATAGTTCAAATAGCGGGATATTTGGCAATCTCGAGCTAGTGAAGGCGGGCCTATTGCTCCGGCAACAATTGCTCTGGACTTGATTTCATCCAAGATTTAGGGATAGGGTTAGGGGCTCCCACCAGCAAACCATCACTCATTTCTGAACAACTATGCAAACAATTAATTTTGTACAACAATCACTCATGTCAAAAAAATTCTGCAAAGCGATTGATTTTATGTACAATGATCAGCCCCTTTCAGAATTGGTTATGAAGTAAACATTAATAACATGACTTTAATGTATGGAGAAGTGATTGCTCCTTTTAAATGAGAAAGGCACCACCAAGTATTAAAGGGATCGTTTTAAAATGTTAAATCTAAGATTCACGGCCCTACAGGTTATCAGTGTCTGTGATATGGTGTTATATTGAAACCCTCAAAATATTGCGCTTCAAAATGATCAAGAAGTGCCTCAAGAAAGTAAAAACCTTTGAGTGACCGGTTTTACCATACTCATTTCCCCCAATAGACTGTAGTGTTATGAAAACCGTTTGGCAAACGCAAAATTTGATGAAGATTTTAAATCATAAATATCTTGATAATCAGACAGCTGATCGGCTTGTAAAAGTCATGGGGTTCCCGACTGACCTGAAGGTTTATAATTATCATTGCAGCATGAGCTAAATCAAGGATTTTTTAAAGGATCTAAGACAAAGTTACCGTAACCCTTTAAACAAGGGTTTCATCAATGTGTTTGCTTTCTAATTAGTCTTTATGTACCTAATATGTGTCGCTTCCCAATGTTTTCTGATCTCTCTGTCACTTATTAAGAGCTCCCGCTAGCAAACCATCGCTCATGTCTAAACAACTTTGCAAACAATTAATTTTGTAAAACCTTGACTAAATTTTGTGCCAGCTAATTAATTACCTACAATGATAAGCCCCTTTCACATTTGATTTGATATCTCAAACGATTGTGCCAATTATCAAGAGCTCAGCTAGCAAACCATCGCTCATTTCTAAATTATTCCTCAAGCAATTAATTATCTACAATCATTTAAAGCCCCTTTCACAATTGATTGACTATTTGGATTGAAAAGATGCTTTCACATTTGATTTAATATCTCAAACGATTATGTCAATTATCAAGAGGTTAGCTAGCAAACCATCGCTCATTTCTAAATTATTCTACAAGGAATCAATCATCTACAATCATATTATAAAGCCCCTTTCACAATTGATTGACTATTTGGATTGAGAAGATGCTTTCACATTTGATTTGATATCTCAAATGATTGTGTCAATTATCAAGAGCTCAGCTAGCAAACCATCGCTCATGTCAAAATTATTCTACAAGGATTAAATCATCTACAATCGTATAAAGCCCCTTTCACAATTGATTGACTATTTGGATTGAGAAGATGCTTTCACATTTGATTGATATCTCAAACGATTGTGTCAATTATCAAGAGCTCCAGCTAGCAAACCATCGCTCATGTCTAAATTATTCTTCAAGCAATTAATTATCTACAATCATATAAAGCCCCTTTCACAATTGATTGACTATTTGGATTGAAAAGATGCTTTCACATTTGATTGATATCTCAAACGATTGTGTCAATTATCAAGAGCTTAGCTAGCAAACCATCGCTCATTTCTAAATTATTCTACAAGAGATTAATTATCTGCAATTAGAAGCCCCTTTCACAGTTGATTAAGAAGATGCTGATGGTAATCAGGAATTCAGGTTAATTACCAGGTGTGTTATCACTGAAAAAAAAACATTTAACAACAAAAAAACAATAATGAAAAGCATGCTACATTTGTTAAAGTAGAATGCATCATTTACATTTTGTAAAAGTTTAATTGACAGAAGCCCTTGAAATGTCATTAACATTCTAATGTTTCATTCAATATTTGGAAGTAGTGGATTATATTACAGGAAAATATGATACACAAATTAAATTTATACATGTATTAAATACAATTATGTTCTGATGAAAGTCACATGAAGGGGCATCGCATGCAAATCATTGTATAAGTATGAAATAATGAATGCCTTCTGGTTGATGGCAGACAGTGTGATACTGTTTGCACTTGCAGGATAAAGTTGTCAAGCATGCAACATTTTGTGGTCTGTGATGTATGGGGGAGTCTCCCTCGATCATGAAAGAACCCTGAAACAGGAAAAGAAATTGGGTCAATTGACAAGAACATTTTAAATTGTAAAGGTGCTAGAGGATTACATCAAGGCCTATTCATTTAGATTTGTTCAGTATTATGCAATTTCAATAGGATTCAGTTCAATTCAAGCTGTGATCAATCTTAGGGTTGAAAGTACATGTAGCAGTGCATTGATGCGATTAGTTCTAATGATGCAATATCCTTGAGTTTATTCTTTTTTAGGCATAACAATACAAGATTGAAATAGGAAATAAACTGTGCCATGCATTTATACTTAAATCTGTCCTACACTACATGACATTTTATTTTAAAGATTTGGATTATTGATATGTGAAATGCATTGCTTTTGCTTCAATGCTTGCATTTCACTAGGGAATGTTGATGAAGTTTTTTGGGGAAAAAGCCTCTCTGTCCTTCTCCTTTTTTCTTTTTGTAAAAGTGGGGAGATACTTATTAGTGGGTTTGTAGTTCAAGGAGCTGCATGTACTCTCAATAATCCCAATGTATATCAGGTAACCTTCTTGAGTGATTCATTCCGTAAGTGACATCACAGCATCACTTCCAAACCTGAGATTCCCCCTCTAAAGTGTCAAGTTTTAATCCCTCTACACCTATACCCCCTGAATCATGGAAAGCCCCCATCCATTCTGAATCCACCCATAGAACATTCATGAATGAACCTCCTAGTCTCCAAGCTCAGACTATAATTTGATGCATCAACACGATGCGATAAAGCCTTGAGGTTATCCTAATGGTATTTGTCTGTGTCCGTGTCGGGAGCAGATATAGTACAGGGCCTGTGGAGTGCAGAAGACCATGAAGTCTTGGTAGTCTTGCAGTTCAGGCACTCCTTTACACCGTCCTGACTAGGGCAGTGGAAAAAATATACGGGGGCTCAGGGCGTATTTGCCCCCGGAATGCCCAAAAGAGCCCTCGAAAATCAGAAAAGAGCCCCCGTAAATTTGCATAGAGTTCAATGCAAAACAAATTTTAAAGTTTTATTTTTATGCAGGCAAGCTTGAAAAGTAGCCCCGAAAAATAAATATTAATTCCCCCCCCCTGGACTAGGGTCTGTGCCTGCAAACTAATACAAAAAAAACGCTATGAGCCACATCATCAATGTGGGTAGGCATCCATGATCCGCATTGTGACAAAGGCGAGAAAACCAAATGCGGCGTGATGCAATCGGAGTCCCGAGACTTGACAAGAAGCGTAATGATAGTTTACCACCGAGTTAGGATTTGAGTGGGTGAGTAATCTCCAGGCCATCGTCGGGATCTTGCTGCCGTGATCGTGTCGCCACCCCGTCAAGTGGCGAGCCAATCTATAACCTCTATTCAGGTGACGATGTTTATGGAAATGGAATCGGATAGGAGGATTGTCGCATCGTCGCAGGAGGTGCATCCTCATTAGTCCAAACAAGCCAGAGATTGAGATGTTAGTATACAAATACATGTAATACACAGCAGTGAGGGCATTACCGGTAGTAAGAATTACCCACACAAAGTACCTTTGGAACAGCCTAACACGCCCGAGGCACTAGCCGAGGGTGTTTGGACTGTTTTGAAGGTACCGAGTGTGGGTAATTTTACTAATGTCCGAACAAAATGATATGTATTATTTGTTTTATAAGATTATGTTCATTTGTTTTTATATAAAATGATGTTTTATAACATGATTTTACTAATGACCGGTCATTAGAATTGGATAATGACCGGTCATTATCCAAATTATGCCTGGTCATGTGTACGCTCTCAACCGATCATTTGATTAGGATTCATGTCATCATCTTATATTAAAAGCAATTTAGTGCTTTTGGAGATAAAGGTCTTTGAGTTTTTAGTTTTTTAGTTTTCAAACACCATTAGCCAGAGTCAAGCAATGCCCTCATGCTCCATGAATTAGCCCAACCTTCAAAGCATGCCATAGTGCAAGTGTGTATTCTGATGAATTACACTGCTAATTGGCCAAATATCAGGTTATCTTGTAAACTAGTCGTTTTTGTTTGGGAAGACAGCTCTAGGTAATATCCCAAGAATAAAGGGTATTATACCCCATATTTGTGCAATGTGTCCTGTATATAATATGACGCTTTTAAATCCATTTGGTTAATCAAAAAAGTAAAATATATTCTTGATATGACCATTGACAAAATGGTTCTTTAGGTATAACTACCAGTACACAATGTTCATATCAAGATATATGACGCTTTTAAATCCACTTGTTTAATCGAAAAGTTAAATATATTCTTGATATGAACATTGACAAAATGGTTCTTTAGGTATAACTACCAGTACACAATGTTCATATCAAGATATATATTCTTCTTTGTTTTGGAGGAGGGGGGGGGGGGGGGGGGGGGGTCGAAATAAATGGGGGAAAAAAGGGTACTGTACAGGAAACATTACAATGAATCGCCAATTTGCAACTTCATTTAGAATTACCATGATTTAGTTTTGATCAGTCCAATTTCAGGGATCAGACTTTTAAACAGGTTAATTTGAAAACTTAGGCTAGTGGAGACAGTGCCTTGGGTTTTTGTGGTAGAGAGGAATGGGATGGGATGCTGGGAAGTGACACTAAAGGACATGAGGAAATATGGACTGTTTGTATTCATTATGCTCATGACATTGATAGATGGAAGGGGGATGTACATGTATACTGTAGATTTGTCTTATCATCACTTCTTTAGGAACTTTAATAACATGGCTATTGGCTCAGTGGTAGAGCAGGGGTCTTGTTACTGGGAGATCCGGGTTTCGAAACCAAGTCGATGCGCTGTCCTTTGGTAAGTAGTAAGGCATTAATTCTCATTACCAGGTCCTTTGGAGAGGACTTGAAGCTGTCGGTCTCCTGGCTGCTTAAATACAAGCATAAACATACTCTCTTAGCAGTCGGGTAACAAACAAACAAAGCCTATATATATTGGATCTCGTATAGACTAGGGTCTCTATAGAGCGATCGTTGTCTGAGCATGTGTCATTAGAGCAAGTGTAAAGTAGAACCTCTGAGTGAACTTGATATGGGGTATTGGCCTCTTGATGACACTCCTTCCATCGATCCCTCCTTGTCTTTCTGCAGTGTATGCTCTGTCCATCTGTTCTCATGAAGGAACCATTAGAATAGCTGGAATTCTTTTTCACAGATCTATCGCCAACCAGGACCATGAGTATGGCATAGCTAGGCCATTCATTTTATCAAGGAAATTGTTGCAGGTCAGATAATATGGTGGACGATAGTGAGGAATAAATCCCCCTAAAATTTGAGAGCTGCACCACTTCTTGTTTTCTATAGTTTGTAGCCTGTAATGCCGATACTCTACCAACCCGACTCCAAAGAGTCCAAACCAGCTTTATTTTGACAAAATCTTGGTTATTCATGGTGATGTAGATAGTTTGGCATGGTCTGTTGTTAGTCTAAGATTAGTTTTTCAGTTTTTCCTGAGGTATTGGTTTGAATTGGAAAATTGTACTTCAAAGAAATCTTCTTTTCCAGTGATGCTTATTGCTTGGTTCAATCATGAATTACAGGTAACTATGAAATACTGGGAGTAGAATTGTACATGCAGTGGAAAAAATACATGGGGGCTCAGGGCAAATTAGCCCCCAAAATGCCCAAAAGAGCCCCTGAAAATCAGAAAAGAGCCCCCGAAAATTTGCATAGAGTTCAATGCAAAACAAATTTTAGAATGTTATTTTCATGGAGGCAAGGTTGAAAAGTAGCCTCTGAAAAATAAACATTATTTTTCCCTGTGTACATGATACTTTCCTTTGCAATTATACATAGATATGTGCCCAATGTAGTTTGTTGAATAGATTGTTTTCAGGGAGAAAAAATATTGTATGATAAAATCAACATCAAGTCACCCTTGTCTGGACTTCACATTGTCACACATTCAACTTGAATCAATAGTTTATCATGCTAGTTTCTCACACTTCAAAGAATGGTTGCTCCGGGCATGACGTACATGAACAATGCTAGATGCATGCTGGTATATCTACTGGTACTTCAACAGGTAACTTACATCACAATGCAAACATCTAATTGTAAGTTTTCCCACACTGAAGAATAAGATTGGGTGGAAAAAATGGTAACTGGGTCATTGAAGGTGAATTGCATTTACAGATGTATTTAGAATACATGTCAAGTGAGAGACGTGACCTTTGACCTCAAAGTTCAAGTACAACTCTGCTGGAGTGGGTCGGCTGAACAAGCTGCAAAATTACTTCAAGGTTTTATTTCAGTCAAATTCATACTGTCAGTAATATTTGAAAAGTTGAAATTTTAATGTATCTGGAAAATATCTGAGAAACTAGTGAAATAGAGTATAATTATGTAGAAATATAGGCCTAGATTGGTGTAAGCCTGTAAAGAAAGGCATTGTACGTGTAGGACCTGGATACATTTAGTTCTGAACATTTACTGAAAGATCTGTGCACACAAAATAAAATGAAAAAAAATTCAGCCCTGAGAATATTTGCATGTTTTATTTTAATATGAAAAGAACTTGTGTGGTTTCATGTACATGTCTGCATTTGTATGTATTGAAAGATGCTTTTGCTAGGTCTTCGTCAATAGATATTTTATTGTGTGGTCTTTTGTGTAAGGCGCACCCAACACGAGCATGTGCTTTCTGGAAATCCCCCCTTCTTTCTTACATGTCAATGTAAATCCCTGAAAATGAAATAGATATACTTCTGATTTAAAAAAAAAAGGGGGGGGGGGTGGAAAACCCTACATACCTGGGGTACATTCATGTAAGGAATTAATCCACTCATTACAATGCTTACAATTGACAAAGATTAGGGGTTTCCCCCTTTTTACAGAGCTTAGGGATTGACTTTGTTTGCTTTCTGCAATTAATAAAAGAATCCATGCCAATAGTTTCCTTATAAGGGCATGGTCTTTGACTAAAGGGTGTTTTTTTTCTCACAGTCTTTGCATTGTGCTAGTCTGGCATTCAGGCTGAGTGAGTTATTCTCTTCTGATGGAAAATGAAGAAAACATGGGTCTGAAGTATATAAGACTATCATTACTCCCCTGGCTCTTTAAAGAGAAG
>JAVYIG010012554.1:0-52863 GCA_035222895.1 Strongylocentrotus droebachiensis
GAGAATGTAATAGAGAGGGAGGGGGTATATCAAAAAAGGTGTTGAGAGGTAGAGAATGTAATAGAGAGGGAGGGGTATATCAAAAAAGGTGTTGAGAGGTAGAGAATGTAAGAGAGAGGGAGGGGTATATCAAAAAAGGTGTTGAGAGGTAGAGAATGTAAGAGAGAGGGAGGGGTATATCAAAAAAGGTGTTGAGAGGTAGAGAATGTAATAGAGAGGGAGGGGTATATCAAAAAAGGTGTTGAGAGGTAGAGAATGTAATAGAGAGGGAGGGGTATATCAAAAAAGGTGTTGAGAGGTAGAGAATGTAAGAGAGAGGGAGGGGTATATCAAAAAAGGTGTTGAGAGGTAGAGAATGTAAGAGAGAGGGAGGGGTATATCAAAAAAGGTGTTGAGAGGTAGAGAATGTAAGAGAGAGGGAGGGGGTATATCAAAAAAGGTGTTGAGAGGTAGAGAATGTAAGAGAGAGGGAGGGGTATATCAAAAAAGGTGTTGAGAGGTAGAGAATGTAATAGAGAGGGAGGGGTATATCAAAAAAGGTGTTGAGAGGTAGAGAATGTAAGAGAGAGGGAGGGGGTATATCAAAAAAGGTGTTGAGAGGTAGAGAATGTAAGAGAGAGGGAGGGGGTATATCAAAAAAGGTGTTGAGAGGTAGAGAATGTAAGAGAGAGGGAGGGGTATATCAAAAAAGGTGTTGAGAGGTAGAGAATGTAATAGAGAGGGAGGGGTATATCAAAAAAGGTGTTGAGAGGTAGAGAATGTAAGAGAGAGGGAGGGGGTATATCAAAAAAGGTGTTGAGAGGTAGAGAATGTAAGAGAGAGGGAGGGGTATATCAAAAAAGGTGTTGAGAGGTAGAGAATGTAAGAGAGAGGGAGGGGGTATATCAAAAAAGGTATTGAGAGGTAGAGAATGTAAGAGAGAGGGAGGGGGTATATCAAAAAGGTGTTGAGAGGTAGAGAATGTAAGAGAGAGGGAGGGGGTATATCAAAAAAGGTGTTGAGAGGTAGAGAATGTAAGAGAGAGGAAGAGAGGTATATCAAAAAAGGTGTTGAGAGGTAGAGAATGTAATAGAGAGGGAGGGGTATATCAAAAAAGGTGTTGAGAGGTAGAGAATGTAAGAGAGAGGGAGGGGTATATCAAAAAAGGTGTTGAGAGGTAGAGAATGTAATAGAGAGGGAGGGGGTATATCAAAAAAGGTGTTGAGAGGTAGAGAATGTAATAGAGAGGGAGGGGTATATCAAAAAGGTGTTGAGAGGTAGAGAATGTAATAGAGAGGGAGGGGGGTATATCAAAAAAGGTGTTGAGAGGTAGAGAATGTAATAGAGAGGAGGGGGTATATCAAAAAAGGTGTTGAGAGGTAGAGAATGTAATAGAGAGGGAGAGAGGTATATCAAAAACGGTGTTGAGAGGTAGAGAATGTAAGAGAGAGGGAGGGGGTATATCAAAAAGGTGTTGAGAGGTAGAGAATGTAATAGAGAGGGAGGGGGTATATCAAAAAAGGTATTGAGAGGTAGAGAATGTAATAGAGAGGGAGGGGGTATATCAAAAAAGGTGTTGAGAGGTAGAGAATGTAATAGAGAGGGAGGGGGTATATCAAAAAAGGTGTTGAGAGGTAGAGAATGTAAGAGAGAGGGAGGGGGTATATCAAAAAAGGTGTTGAGAGGTAGAGAATGTAATAGAGAGGGAGGGGGTATATCAAAAAAGGTGTTGAGAGGTAGAGAATGTAATAGAGAGGGAGGGGGTATATCAAAAAGGTATTGAGAGGTAGAGAATGTAAGAGAGAGGGAGGGGGTATATCAAAAAAGGTGTTGAGAGGTAGAGAATGTAAGAGAGAGGGAGGGGGTATATCAAAAAAGGTGTTGAGAGGTAGAGAATGTAAGAGAGAGGAAGAGGGGTATATCAAAAAAGGTGTTGAGAGGTAGAGAATGTAAGAGAGAGGAAGAGAGGTATATCAAAAAAGGTGTTGAGAGGTAGAGAATGTAAGAGAGAGGAAGAGGGGTATATCAAAAAAGGTGTTGAGAGGTAGAGAATGTAAGAGAGAGGAAGAGAGGTATATCAAAAAAGGTGTTGAGAGGTAGAGAATGTAAGAGAGAGGGAGGGGGTATATCAAAAAAGGTGTTGAGAGGTAGAGAATGTAAGAGAGAGGAAGAGGGGTATATCAAAAAAGGTGTTGAGAGGTAGAGAATGTAAGAGAGAGGAAGAGAGGTATATCAAAAAAGGTGTTGAGAGGTAGAGAATGTAAGAGAGAGGAAGAGGGGTATATCAAAAAAGGTGTTGAGAGGTAGAGAATGTAAGAGAGAGGAAGAGAGGTATATCAAAAAAGGTGTTGAGAGGTAGAGAATGTAAGAGAGAGGAAGAGAGGTATATCAAAAAAGGTGTTGAGAGGTAGAGAATGTAAGAGAGAGGGAGGGGGTATATCAAAAAAGGTGTTGAGAGGTAGAGAATGTAAGAGAGAGGAAGAGGGGTATATCAAAAAAGGTGTTGAGAGGTAGAGAATGTAAGAGAGAGGAAGAGAGGTATATCAAAAAAGGTGTTGAGAGGTAGAGAATGTAAGAGAGAGGAAGAGAGGTATATCAAAAAAGGTGTTGAGAGGTAGAGAATGTAAGAGAGAGGGAGGGGGTATATCAAAAAAGGTGTTGAGAGGTAGAGAATGTAAGAGAGAGGAAGAGGGGTATATCAAAAAAGGTGTTGAGAGGTAGAGAATGTAAGAGAGAGGAAGAGAGGTATATCAAAAAAGGTGTTGAGAGGTAGAGAATGTAAGAGAGAGGAAGAGGGGTATATCAAAAAAGGTGTTGAGAGGTAGAGAATGTAAGAGAGAGGAAGAGAGGTATATCAAAAAAGGTGTTGAGAGGTAGAGAATGTAAGAGAGAGGGAGGGGGTATATCAAAAAAGGTGTTGAGAGGTAGAGAATGTAATAGAGAGGGGGGGGGGTATATCAAAAAAGGTGTTGAGAGGTAGAGAATGTAATAGAGAGGGAGGGGGTATATCAAAAAAGGTGTTGAGAGGTAGAGAATGTAATAGAGAGGGAGGGGGTATATCAAAAAAGGTGTTGAGAGGTAGAGAATGTAAGAGAGAGGGAGGGGGTATATCAAAAAAGGTGTTGAGAGGTAGAGAATGTAAGAGAGAGGGAGGGGTATATCAAAAAAGGTGTTGAGAGGTAGAGAATGTAATAGAGAGGGAGGGGTATATCAAAAAAGGTGTTGAGAGGTAGAGAATGTAATAGAGAGGGAGGGGGTATATCAAAAAAGGTGTTGAGAGGTAGAGAATGTAATAGAGAGGGAGGGGGTATATCAAAAAAGGTGTTGAGAGGTAGAGAATGTAAGAGAGAGGGAGGGGGTATATCAAAAAAGGTGTTGAGAGGTAGAGAATGTAATAGAGAGGGAGGGGGTATATCAAAAAAGGTATTGAGAGGTAGAGAATGTAAGAGAGAGGGAGGGGTATATCAAAAAAGGTATTGAGAGGTAGAGAATGTAATAGAGAGGGAGGGGGTATATCAAAAAAGGTGTTGAGAGGTAGAGAATGTAAGAGAGAGGGAGGGGGTATATCAAAAAAGGTGTTGAGAGGTAGAGAATGTAAGAGAGAGGGAGGGGGTATATCAAAAAAGGTGTTGAGAGGTAGAGAATGTAAGAGAGAGGGAAAGAGGTATATCACAAAAGGTGTTGAGAGGTTGAGAATGAAAGAGAGAGGAAGAGAGGTATATTTCTCGGAAGAAAGAATTTGTTTGTCTTAAGAGTAAAGCTTGGCCGAAAAATTAAGACATAAAGATGGAGAGTTTGTAAGGGTAATATAGGAACATCTGTAGTTTGCAGGCACACTCACTTGTCAGTCGTAATTCATAACAAAGGTTCTGAGCTAGCAGTCTACACCGAGACCGCAGTAAATACTCTACTTCTACTTCTATGGTGATACTCATCAACGCCTGTTCAGCATCTAGATAAGGGTAAAGCATAGAGTCGTTATATACAGCTCTATGCGGTACAGTTTCTGAAAAGGGAACTAAATTGATTCAAATTGATTGATTCGTATTATCTCTTCCTCTCTTCCCTTTTCTATTAACTCTCTACAATCCCATCCAAGCTTTTTCCAGGGTGTAAAGTACCTTTCAACATGCAAACAATGATAAAAGGCATTTCCTTGTCATATGTTAAATTATTTAGATTACTTCACTTAAATTTCTCCCTCTTCTCCTATTTCAAGCTTTATTTCGTCTGTCTTTTCAATTTCCCTGTCTTTTCCTATTTCCTCGTTTACTTTTTTTTGGCAATGTCATTCCTACTTTGTCTCTCTTTTTAAAATCTCGTCTGTCTTTATCATTTCCTTGTTGATTTATGTTTTTGGCAATGTTATTATTACCTCACATATTATTGTATTTTGTCCAACCAACTTTCAAGTTAATGTACTTTAATGTAATTTTCGATCTTTTGTATATTCAATTTGTTTTAGCCTTCGGCTGCTATTTTGAGTGTATGCTTCTTTTTTTTAAAGTTCAATAAACAAGTTCAAAACGAATCAAATGAAATCACATACAAATTCCCCTTACAATTCGCATTAAAGAATACAAAATGTCTTTCACATTCAAGACTATTGAAAACATCCCACCGTTCGTATTTAAAGAAAATATGAGACTTTCTAATCACGCTACTAGGGGTTAAATTAGGTCTGCGTTCCTTAGAAGAATCACCTTGTGGTCAACTAAGACACGCTAGTTTTGGAATAGATCCCCATTCAGTTATTAGTTCTTCTTCGTGCGTGTGCGTGCTTGTGTGCGTGTGTGTGTGTTAGTGTGTGTGTATGTGTGTATTGGGTTTTAACAGACTTGTCTCAATCAGATATGATTATTTAGTGCATAGGCACTGAATTAGGCTTCACTCAAGACACATTAATGATTGCAATAGAGTGTCAAATATAGGGTCTGTGTTTGGAGACCATAACATAGGAAGGCATGAAATATATAGGGACGGTTCACGCGTTAAAAGAATTACATTATTGCGTCATAGAGATGATGAAAGGTGTCAGGTTAACGACTTTTTTCATTTCGCTTCCTGAAAGAATCGGAAAGTGAACCGGAACCTCAAAAAAGATCCATGCCAATTGCATCCTGAAATTAAACCCAGCATAAATAAACGTAACACGTTAAAAAGCACGATGCCATCAAGTGGGTCTCAATTACAAAAGATAAAATCTCACATTTTACTTTGAGTCAGTCAAACCAGTTGGCCACGATGGAAGGAAAGCGATTTGAAGACATTGTCCGAATATTGATATATGTTCAACTATTCCTTGCTTCAGTTTGCGGTAAGAAGTTATTTTCTGTGTTTTTATCTGTTTTAAAAGGCTAAATTTTCATGCAAGACCTTCACTGTGTGTACTTGAGATCATCCGACATTTTGATAAAATATTGGCTGAACAATCTATTTAAAAAAATTCCAATGTATCACATCACAATATTAGGCTTAAAGAAATACGTACCAAAAGAAATTAGGGAATAGAGCATTTGCGTCAGCAGCTCCTTCTTTGTAGAATAAGTTACCTTTCTCTATTCAGACGGCAACAATCTTTCTACTTTTAAAACTGGGCTTAAAACTCACCTGATGCTCAATGTATATTGTTAAATTTCAATATTCTTTTATAAAATACATGCAAAGCTAATAATCACAATGTGCCACATTGTATGTACCATGACACCATGAAGTTGTGTGATCTAATGTGAGTTGACATTTAATATTTCTTTAATCTTAAATAAGTTGAATATTAATTTAAATTATTTGTATGCGCCTTGAGCACCTCTAGAGATGGATATGTTGCGCTTTATAAATATTATTATTATTATTATTATTATAATCATTGTTATAGCATTAAATTAAATGTTCATGGGGAAGAAAGCACACCAGAAGAAGATGATGATGATGATGACGACGATGGTATCCGCCTCTGCGAGACTATGGGGCTTTCTCTGCGATGTTTGTTTTGATTATTGTAGCTTCTATAAAAATTGCTCTTTTTTGTTGTTGCTGCTGGGAACCTCTTCTATTTCGTTTGGCCCTACTGATTTAGGCCACGTATTTGCACACTTTGCATGCATGTAGTATTTTTCGGAATTAATGTAACCTAAAAAAGCATGAATCGTTTATGGTTCAATTGTTTGAGGTTCCTAGTTACCAACAAATTTATACTTTAAGTTTACGCAAAACGAAATACATTAACCCGCGAGTAAACACAACTTTAGTATATAAATGCATGAAGAGAAATGCGGATTAATTGCACATTTCATATGATGAATTATCTTAACATTCTTGAGTACGTATATCGTGTGTGTGTGTGTGTGTGTGTGTGCGTGTGTGAGGGTGTGTAAGGTAGGTGCGGGTGCGCGCGCGCGAGAGTGTGTGTGTGCGTGTGTGTGGGGGGTTGTAAGGTATGTGTGCATGTTTGCAGGTGCGTGTGTGAGTTTTTGTGTGCGTGTGTGTGTGTGTGTGTGTGCGTTATGTGTGTGTGTGCACGATGCCGTACAAGTGTGATTTCAGGTATGTGATCCAACACAAGCTGTGTTTTATTTCTTTCCACACCGAGACTGTACAAACCTTTCCATGTGATATGATTCTTATCAGACGCGGACAAAAATCTATGTATGAACATGCCATGACATCGAAACTGGTAAGCGGAACTTCCTCGACATACATAGCCCTATATCTTCTATGAAGGAGATAAGTTTGTTTATGAATATGTCTTTTTTATATCCTTCCTAGTTGGTTCATCGCCATGCATGCCTGAAAGTGATCGTTCCGGGCGCTACACGGTCAGAGGCGGTGGCGGTAACATCTGGTTGGAGGGTGTTCCTAGTGGGTCTAGGGTACAAGTCTCAGTAAGCTGCAATGTGGGTGCTATCGCACAACAATCTGTGACGTCACAATGCTCTAATGGAACATGGATCCCTCCCTGGCCTCGATGTGGTAAACAATTTTTAAATTATTATTATTATTAGCATTCCATGACTGATATTGCATTTTTAGTAAACGGAGTATAGGGGCAGGGTAGGGCGAGGCTTAATCGGGTGTAATGGGATATTTTTCTTAGATTTGGAGAGCATTTCAAAGTAAAATTAGAGTCAATTTAATTAATGTTTTCAGCCAAATCTTATTGATTCATGAAAAGAATATTTTACAAAGTTATCTCACCTATTATTTCTAATTCTCGGCTCTAAGGATATGAATTTTGAAACATTTTCACCCAAAACAAGGATAAAAAAATATCCCCTCAGCTGAACTGCGAGTATATCTTTCATAAAATATTGCAAACAATAACATTTACTTGCATTCCTCAAACTTCTAACAATAACAAAAAGAAAGAATAATAATTTAGAGCAAAAGTTTATAGCCCTTCGACTAATCTTAATATTTTGGGTATTTTGTGGCGTTTTGCTCCAGAGAAACCTTGTTCGGTACCGATCAATATAGGAGAGGTTCGCCAGTTTGTAAACGGAGATGCGACGAGACCAACAACTAGCTACTATACCCCTTCCACCTTACCTGATGGCACCCAGCTAGTTGCTAGATGTAGAGACCCCGGAAAGCATAGATTGGTCGGTGATCAAAGACGAACTTGTCAAGGAGGACAGTGGACCGGGGAAGAACCACAATGCCGCCGTGAGTATTACTATTAAAGCATTTCAACCGAAGATTTTGAGAAAAATAATAAGGAATGGATAAAAGAATAGAACAAAATTCGCCTCTTTGTTTCTTTGGTTTAACTACTAGATTTCAGCAAAGCAAACCATCCCTCTGACAATGTTCGTTCGCCATACCCAACTTTACCTAAAACAAATAGGGGAGGGGAAGAAAAAGACTTTAAAGCAAAACGTTCATGGCCCTTCGACTATTAATATCGTGTTTATTCTGTGGCGTTTTGCTCCAGAGAAACGGCCTTGTTCGGTACCGATCAATATAGGACAGGTTCGCCAGTTCGTGAATGGAGATGCGACGAGGCCAATAACTAGCTACTATACCCCTCCCACCTTACCCCATGGCACCAAGCTAGTTGCTAGATGTAGAGACCCCGGCAAGTATAGATTGATTGGCGATCAAAGACGAACTTGTGAAGGAGGACAGTGGACCGGGGAAGAACCAGAATGCCGTGAGTATCAAAGCTGAGTGAGGGAGGGAGAGGGAGAAAGAGATAAAGAGACACTGAGTGAATCAGTATGTGTGGAAAAGAGAGAATGAGAAAGAGAAAGAGAGAGAGATGGAGAGAGGGAGAGAGAGAGAGAGGGGGGAGGAGTGAGATAGAGAAAGAAATGGGCATCCAGAATCAACTGGCTCCAACTCCAAGGCCCGTATTCTACTAACCCTTAAACCTGATTCTGAGATTCAGCTATAGAGATATGATATGAGGCAGCAGACTTGCGATTGATCCAAATCAATGCCAACTCTTGATAAGACGGGGCCCAGGTCCAACAATCGAAGCTAGACTGATGTCTAAGTTAACCTTTCATGTGATTTTGGATCTAGGGCCGGATTTAACTGAATAACTACGGAACATTTTGATTACTGTTTTCCTTTACCTGTAACCCTTTACGCATTCATGTTGCACGTGAATGAGAACTGATTGGTTAATCAATTTATAATCAATGATTCGATGTTGTTTCTTTATAGAACGTGTTCAAACACAAGTCATATTCTACCAACAAGACAATGATTGGCGTGAGGTAGCAAGTAATGGAACTATGTAAAGATAGGAAACTGCAAATCTTTGTAAGACGGGCAAAAGTCTAACAATCGAAGTTAGTGTGATGTCTAAGTTTTCTATTAAAATATGATTTAAGGTCTAGGGCCGGATCTAACAAGGGGATCTAATTGAATATCTACGGACCATTTCGATTACTGTTTTCCTTATAGCTGTGGAGCTTATACTTGGCTCCGTTCCAAATGAATAAATAAGAATGAATCAATAAATTAATCGATTAACAATCTTTGATTCGATGTTGTTTCTTCATAGAACGTGTTAATACACAAGTCTTATTCTACCAAGAAGGCAATAAATGGCGTGAGGTAGCAAGTAATGGGACAGTCGTGGTTTACGTGCAACGTGGAAATCCCAGGCGTATTGATGTAGTCTGCATAGTCACAAGTGTATGGTTAAGACCTCCTCGACTGACAACTCCTCTTGTGAATGACGGAAACTTATATGTAAATTTATTTCATATATAAATGCTTTGAGGGTTAACAACATGGTTAACAATATGCATGGAGATCAGACAACGAAATGGCACCATACGTGACATCAGAAAAGAATACAAAGGCTACACACCATTATTACTACATCGTACATGACCTTCAATTTCGGTCTCATGGGCTGTCGATTTATATGATGTTCCAACATAGTTTAAACAGAGATGAAATAAAAAGAAGATGCAAATATAGATTTCCCCAATTGCGTAGAAATGGTAGGATCTTCTAAGATTCTGGCTTAATTCATGTGACTTGATGAGTATATGTGAGAATATTTTGAAAACTGTTAGCTGGTCATCTCCCTCTTTTATCCTTTAGCATTGGCACTGGCCAAGATCTCATGGAATACGGTTGGATCCTATCTCTACTGATTTCTCTGGCATATATACATGCAATGGGTCGTCATCATTTCACAGCGTACATGTGCTGTTTAAAGGTATGCTAACCTTTTAACATTATTTCCCCCCACGATCTTTATTCGATTCCATTTAGCATAAATTATATTTCACTGCAATATATGAATTATAAAAAATGAATATACAGAAACAGAAATAAGTAAGTGAGTTTTAAGTACCGATGCTTTAGTCAATTAATACATGATTAAATGTTATAATGATAATAATAACATTTAATAATTTGAGCGAATAAAAACAAAAAATAGAAGACACATTTCAATACATTAAAGGTAGGCCTAGCTATTATGTCCCATTTGCATGCCTAAAAGATGAAGAGGTTAAATTCCAATGGCATTTGAAAGATAATACTGATTTAGAACTTCCTTCAAAACGAAAGGGTTGGAAGATATTTTGCGGGAAAATAACGACAATTTGTCGTCAAATCGACCTAAGGGATTGCTATCACTAATGTAAACAGTCTGATTTTCAGACCCCTTGTACCGAAAGGTCGTAAATTTTGTGCTGCGCAAAGATTCAATCAGTTTGATTTTGGCCATTACAAGAAGTGGGTTATTGATGGAGACATTAAAGCTGCATGTACCTGTTACAGCTCATTTATGTATTTTATTACCAAAAGAAAAAAGAAATCAGTCAGTCACTCAATAGTGTCTGACAGTGAAGTCTATGAAGTAAACGGGTTTCCTTGCATAATGTGAATACTAGGACGTTGCTAACGTTTAAATTTCACAAGTAGGACATACATGACATATTTATGATTCCTGCAATGTTCTACAGAATTTGATGTTGGCTGCAAAAGGGACATCGTATCTTCAGTTGAGAGTTTTAAAAATAAGACACAGAATGAAATCTTTATATGTGCGCGCTCACGCACACGCACAAAAAGACACACACACACACATACCTACACAAAATGAAAACAAATGCTAAGAAGGTGTTGACGCACATGTAGATGTACGTTGGGTAGATGTGTATGAACACGGGCAGGCGCGGATCCACGGGGGGGGGGGGGCCCTACGGGCCCGGCCCTCCCCCCCTGGCTTTTTTTTTTTTTTTTTTTTAATATAGGATTTCCCGGCCAAATTCGCGAGTTTGTCATTCGAATTCATTTACTTTGCATTTAAGTTAGCGCAGGTCAGCTTTGCCATGCCAATTATCATTCAATTTTCCCGATTTTGTATTTAATTTAGGATTTTGGTCGAAGGATTTCATAGATCTGTCATTCAATTTAGAAACTGCTCAACTAGCATTCAAATTAATCGTCACTTGTCGAGGCGTCATTTTTATCATTCAAATTAACACCTGTCATTCGTATTCGAATTATGTTTATTCAAGTTAGGAATGTTAGGGGGAAGAAATGCTACACACACGTTTACAGCTTTAAAAAAATGCAATTAAATACATGATTTGCTATTGGGGTCTTTTCTGTTATTCAATTTATTAATTTTGAGGACAAAGCATTATGCTAGTAGTCAGACATTAGGTAAAGAAGGTGTGAAATCAAGGGATATGGCATCTCTGAACGGACATGTTCATATACCCTGGAAAAGTGGGGACACGAAAACACCTACCCCAGTCACAATATTGTACCCTTCCTCCATAATGAAATTGTAATAAATTTATGATGAAACACAAGACAAACAACTTCCTTACATGAAAATTTACACAAATATTGAGACCATCAAGTCCGTAGATGTACAGTAAGTCTTTTCTTTTAACTATCAAACTTAAAGGCTGATGAATATCTGATAAATCTAAAAGTATATAAAGAGTATAAATGCAAGAAAATAAAATTGGATGAAATACACATGAAAAAACGATCTTGAAAGAAAAAGAATGAGCTATAAAAAGTGTTTAAAAAACGAGAAATGTATATTGATCATTAATTTTAGTGCACAAAGTGCTAATTTGAATGCTACAAATGAATTAGAATGCTAAAAGTACACCGTCACGATGTCAAAAAATCGTGTTGCGCTAAATCGAATGACCAAATAGCGAAAGAAGCAATTTGTTCATTAATTGGAATGAAACATACATAGATTCTAACGAAAACTTCATAGATTTGAAATCTAGAAAAAGGAATATAAACCCGAGATATACCCGTCAGCACTAAAACCGTCGAATTTGAACGCAAGACAAATGAATTTGAATGACAAACTCGCGAATTTGGCCGGGAAATCCTATAAAAAAAAATTAAAAAAAAAAGTTTTCGGGGTCAAATACAAAAAATGAATTATGCATACACTACCCCCCCCCCCCCCCCCCCCCCCACTGAGCGAAATATTGGTAGGTACGATTTTCACATTTTCGAGGTAAAATACGAGGAAAAAAATTATGATCACTACCCCCCCCCCCCCCCTCCCCCACTGAGCGAGATATTGGGACGCGATTTTCACATTTTAGGCCCCCCCTATCGGCAAATCCTGGATCCGCCCCTGAACACGGGTAGGGGCGCGTTAGTCTGCATAGACTCCGTCTTACGTTTCGTCATAATCATGAAGAAGAATTGAGCCTCGAATAAAATGAAGACTGTCCATGAAGGTATCATTGTTATATTATACAAATAATGCACAGGTTTGAGTGGGTCGGTAAGAATTGTGCACACAATTCCACCGACCCACGAAATAAACCTGTGCATCATCTGTTTTATGAAATGGGGCAAAACAAATCTTTTTTTTACAGATTTACCAATTGCCTGGCAAAATCTTGCTTCCAGTAATTACCGGAAAGCATGATTTTTAAATTTGCATAAATTTACTGTTGTTAGTGCGATGAATGAAAACAAATGTAATTGGTCAGGTGTTAAATGGGTACCCGGTAGGATGTGAAAGCCAATGTGGTATGCTTAGTAATTTGAGCCTAGTAGCTCTTGATGGAATGCTCCACAGGGAGTGGAGAAAGTGCATAAATTGTGTGAGGGCAAGCCAGAATCCGATGGCCGGGGTAATAATGTAAAGCGCTTAGAAACACAGACATTCCTGACGTACTAAGCGCCCGCACTATATTAGCAAAAATATCATTATTATTATTATTAAATGAAATGACTAATTACCTGAACATGAAAGTAAAATTTAAAAAGGCATATCGGTGGTATCGATTCCCGATATCGCGTGCAGCCGGTAAAAACAATCTACACGGTAATTTACAAATCAGATTGCAGGGATTCTTCTACCCATTTTATAAATTTTGTTGTTAAAAGTGTATGAGCGCATTATTGATAATATTTATATGAACGCGTCAATGATAATAACATACATATCTAAATGTATGAATAATAAAACAAAATTCAACTATATCACTGCACTGGAATAATTAGCTTAAAGGCTAAAACAACCCTTAAGAGACGTATATTGAGTAAAATGATTTTCTTCTCTTCACCGTGATAAAGCTGCTGAATGCGAAGTCCCTGCGGCTCCAGAGCATGGGAGGTTACTAAATGGTTCCAGACAGCAGCCTCGAGATATCTTTCCATCTGGAACTTCGGTTTCATTCGAATGCGAAGATGACTACCGCTTGGTGGGATCTAGGAGAATTACATGTGAAAAGGGTCAATGGTCGGATGATCCACCCGTATGTACAGGTATGATGGGGAGCCTCAACATGTCGCACCTAACATTTCATTGCAGAATGACAATAGTAAAAAAAAAAATCGAGTATAAAGAACAATATTATATTCACAAGAAAAGGCTGCGGTGTCATTTGACATTGCAAAAACAAAAGGTTCTCATATATTTCATTATGCGCACTTCATCATACTCTTTATATGCAGTTTAGCATTTTTAACGAGAAAGATAATATTTTGAGGCTTTAGGGTGAAATTACTTGAATCAGACTTTTTTGTCATTAATTTTCAATAGTTTTTTTTTGCACGAATATGCATCGCTAAACTTAATATGAAGATTTTGTGTTGTTACCGAGTTTTGTTTTGTTATATAGATTCGCGCAGATATTAAGCATAATGCGCATAGACATGGGCACTGTAACCATACAATGATCACGATATGATTCTCCCAATAAACAACTAATTAACTTTCTGTTAATCTTTAGAGTGCTAGCCTTTTTAGCAATTTGGAAATATCTCAAGAATCCCAATCCTAAAGAGTTTCTCGTCCGATAAGCATACTTTGCCAAATAGCACGCAGTTATCATAAACATGGTCCATTATAGTTCATTCATTAATGACCGGTTAGTGGAATATCTTGTCACTAGGTCAATCCTAGGAAAGAAAAATCAATAAAATTTGATTATGTTAGTAAACTGGTGTTTTTTTCCTCCGACCGCTTGCTCTCTTTTAGTTGTTGAAAAGTAAGTAAAATTTATCTCTATCTTTATTCCTTGTTCCTGGATCATTTCTTAAACCAGCTTTTGTTGAGAGGGATCATCCGTTCCATAAGTTGGAAATAAATCCAATCAACCAAAAAAAGTGCTAAATTTAGCACTTAAAGATTCAATTTTAGCACTTTTTAGGAGCTCGCATAGTGACTGCACTCGAAGTGCTGAGTTAGCACTTGCACCCGGGCTACTTTGCTAGCACCCAAAGGAGCTGACTGTTGTGCTAAATTTAGCACTTAAAGATTCAATTTTAGCACTTTTTAGGAGCTCGCATAGTGACTGCACTCGAAGTGCTGAGTTAGCACTTGCACCCGGGCTGCGTCTTATTTTTTCGTACCACGGCGAGCCCGGATTCCTATTATTTCATGAATATTCATTACGCAGGGTAGAGGAAAGCCTCGATTCTCTTGAATATTCATATATGATCGAGGCGGTTGTACGTACGTACGTACGTACGTACGTATAGCATGCGCAGCATCGAATATCGTGTGTAACACGTACGTTGGATTAATGGTAGGCCTATATTAAAATGACATAGAAAAGCAATGTCATGGTCATTTAGATAATACAGTCATAAATGCTGTGTTTAATTACTAGTAAATGCCAAAATGTCAGTAGACAAGATATATTTCAAGCAAGAGTCTTGATAGGCAATTTGTGAGTAGCCTAGGCCTACCTTTCTAGGTTTGCTTTTTTAAATATTACAAGCAGAGGTTGAATCTTGGTATTGAATGTGATCCAGTATTATAAACTGTATAAAATAAATAACATAAAGACATTTAGCAAAAATAAATACTTTTGTACTGCACTTAAATTATTTCTATGATCTATGCATGCTCACTTAACTGCATGAGGAAGAAAAAGAAGACAGAAAAATGGGATTAGAAAGAAGAATGAAAAAGTTATAAAATAAAATATGTATAAATAATAAATGAATGGAAGAAATAAAGAATTTGGAATAGAAAGAAATAAATTGCAAGAAAATTGAAATGAAAAGAAGACGAAAGAAAAAGGTAAAGGAGCAAGATCATATTGATACCATATCTTCACTCATTTTTCTTTTATCTACCTCTTGTTTTTGTTGAGGCCTAGCTACCATTTTTTTCTTTCCTTTCTCGTTTTCTCTTAAAAGTTCTCTTTGGTTTCTTATTTACATTTTTCTATCCTTACTCATATACTGTGAAGAAATGATTTCATCCTATAGCGTATTTCATCTGGATTATATGTTTGTCACGAGCTGACAAAATAATGAGGGTAGGGGACTCGATGATAATTCATCATTTGAAGGTTTACAATGTCCATGAGTTATATGCACCAACTGAAGAAAATCCATATATATGGTTGCTGCAGGAACCCCAGCACCCACAGTTCCCACGCATGATGAGTCAACTGACTCGAGAGATAACTACACAATCTTTTTAAGTGCCCCCTTACCACCTGCGATAATTAACCCCCTGTTCAAATCTGACAGGCGCCCCTTTTACTTTATAATAAGTGCCACTGTTCCATTTTCATAAGTGCCCCTTGTGATATCTGATAAAAGCCCTTTTTTCATTTTTTACTTTGACACCCGTCCCCTTATACTTTCTAACAAGTGCCCTTTTATATTTTGATATGTGCCCCTTTCCCTGTTTAATAGGAGCCCCTTCCCTTTCTCATAAATGCCCCTTTGACACATGCCTCCTTTTCCTTTTATGGAAGTACCCTTTTCTTACTGATTGGTGCCCCTTTTCCTTTTTTTTAATAATTCCCTTTTTCTCTCTTTCTCTGTCTTTCGAAAACTATCTTCTGCAAGGTTTGTTCTCTTGACGGAGGAAACCTGTTGCAATTCCTTTCTGTCTCACTTTCAGTCGTACTTGTTGCCACTCATTTGCATTCACTCGTTATCAACTACGATCAACCATTCCATATTCACTCCATTACTGTCCACATTTCAATTTGATTCTCTTCACTCTCCCTTTTTGCAGCCTTTGCAGGAGCTTTGCTAAAAGTAGAACATTTTTAATGTAGAGGCCAGAGAAACCGGATAGTATGTTATTCATTTCATTCAAACATTGTTTAATTTCAATATATTGACATAATTTTTGTTAAAGAAATTTGAATTTAACACTGGAAATTTGAATTGGTTTGCCAGCCCCCCGCTCCCCCCCCAAAAAAAAAAAAAAAAAAAACACCAACAACAACACAACAACAATTGGTACCAGGGTTTTAATTTGTAAAATTTAATTTTTAAGAATAGTTTTCTCTTTTTTTATTAATATGACATTGGCATACCATTAATTTACCAGGAACCCCCCCCCCCCCCACTAACAATCAACACTGCCATTATTTCTACCAACAGTAATGCTATAATTCAAAAGTTTTAACTTTCTAAATCCTTCTAATATAAACATACAATCATATTTGTACACTTTTGCATCCTGTTACATGGACCATGTAGTAACAGCAACTGGAAGAGGATAGCAAGCCCCCCCCCCCCCCCGTTTTCTTAAGTTAGAAAGCATCGAAACATGATTCTATTAAAGTTAGCAGTTTGGATACGAAAGGCAATGATGATTAGCAGTTTCCATATTTAATGCATTTAGAGGGTTGTCTTTCAAACCTTCTTACATACAATACTTGAAGTAGCAATAATTTCATAATCTACAAAACTTCTAATACAGAAGTCCATAGAGGTAAATGAATTTCAAAATGTATAATTATAATTAAAATATCATTGATTAATTCAATCTTTAATATAGACTGATAGACCTTTATCACTGAAAATTTCAAGGAGAATCTTTCTGCCCAGTCCACAGTTTCATCCTATAAGATGGTAGTTGACTTTGTTAGAATTTTAATGTTTATTCGTTGAGGATTAGTTATCTTTAATTATTTGAAAGTTGACAAGATGATAAACCTCATTAGCTTTATTGAATGTAGTATTCTACAAACATATAATACAAATAACAAATAAATATCATGTAAATATTCCAGTTTAAACCCATCTCTATTGTCCTCTTTCATTATATGAGGGTGGCAAGACGTAGTCCCGTGTAGATATCTTCTGCATTCATCACTAAAGTTGTAGCCTAGTTTCAGAAGAAATATAAACCAAGTCTGTTGAATGGAAAAATGAAATAAGAAAATCAACAATGACTAATAACATACACCCTGATATCTGCTCAAAAAAAGGAAGGACTGAAATACACTTGGGGTTCTAGTGGGAAAACCTAAACTATTTTCTGTACAAGACTAGTTTAAATACTGACCACATCTTAGATTATTATTGACGATCCTATTAAGACGATAGGCCTGCTAGAGCTCGGATCAGACAAGGTATGAAATAAATAATACAATGTAATACAACTCGTGCTCATACCGGTAATTGAATAATACTTGGTTAAGTATGGGACATAAAATGACCAAACAACTTGGACCAGAGAATGTACTGGAAATAATGCTACTGAAACATACGTAATGTAGATTTATTCATCTATCTTAACATTTAATTTTTATTCTAATTAATAATTGTGATATTCAGTCAATAATTCTTTTAAAAGTCAACTGACAATGAAAAATATCTTTTTCAGATCTATAATTTTCTGCATGACATGTGTTCCACAAAAGTTTATTGGGGTACCTTCATGTATATAAGCACACTTGCTCGTATGAAGTGTAGTAGGCCTGCATCTCTAGATATGATCCCGTCAATATCTGTTCTTTGTTCCTCTCCCGAGTTTATAAACCAGCATGCCTTCATCATCAACTGTAGAGAAGCATCATCCTACATGAGAGAAAACAATGGACAGGTAGGTACTTCAATTAAAAACTGATACTAATGGATACATATCAATATCAACCGTAATACATCCTATAAACAGACTTTTATCAATCTTATTTTGTGTTCTTCTTCATCTTCATTGCTCAAGAAGTGAAGGGACACCTTACAAACAAAATAATGAGGGGTCCTGTGTATACCCAACATGTAGTGCTTTGGATGTGCATTAGCTATTGCTCTTCTAAACACAGGACCTCCTGTAAATAAGGACAATTAATGTTCCTTTGTAAACAAAGAAAGAAAAGACATCAATATTTGTATGCTAGGTGCACAACTAGAATAAAATATACCCTCCACTATATACGCTTGCAACCAGGCGCGGATCCAGGATTTCTTAGGGGGGGGGGGTCCAAAATTTAAAATTATGCGAGCCGAATATTGGTACGTAATGGTAACCAGCAGTGACGTAATGCGCGGGGAAGGGGGGGGGGGGTGGGTGCAGGGAGGGGCAAGTTTCCTCCTCCCTCCTCCGCGAATGCGGAAGCTTTGACGTTTCATTAAATTATTAGAGAAAGAAGACGATTCGTTGTACAGTTCTCGACTCTTAATCCTTGTCTGAATTTCAAAGATGTTCTTTGTCTGCTCCTTTTTCTTCCTACATCCTCTTCTTTTTCTTTACTCTTTTTTTTTGTGGGGGGGGGGGGCGATGACTTTTGGGGGACCGCCCCCACCCCCTGGCTACGGGCCTGCAGTCAGATAAACACATTTTGATACCTTGTCCGACCCCGGAAGCTCAGGGGTTTAAGGCAATAAATTACGGTCAGATAAGCATTCAGGGGTCCGCCTTAGGGCCCTAGGTGGAATCCAGGGGGCAGAGCCCCCGGAAGCTTAGGGGTTTTAGGCATTTAATCACGGTCAGATGAGCATATTTTGATGCCTCATTAATTGTTGACACTGGCAGTTAACTATTCTTTCTTTCTTTCTTGCTCTCTTTCGCTTTTTTATTCTCTTTAATATACCTTTTTTTCAAAAGTGAGGGGGGGGGGTAGAGAGCTGGAGGCTCCCGATCCCTGACGTTCCCCGGGCCCTGACATGTAGGAATCTCAAGAATCATATTTCTTGTCTGGCTGTAAATTTAGGAATCTGTTATTTTCCAACAAACGCATAAAAAAGTATAATCTACTCAAAGTGAGGAAAAATCTCGGAAATGAAGTCATTTCAGCATTATTTGTAATCCACCTTTGGAATTAAAAATAAACCACGTTTAAATTTGATTTCCCCCAAGCCCCCCCCCCCCCCCTATCAGTGCGGGGGGGGGGGGCAACAGCCTAGAAGGCAAGGCCCTTTCGCCCCCCCCGATCTCCTTCTTTCCCCTTTTCTTTTCTTCTTCCTCTTCTTTCTTTCCCTTTCTCTCCTCTTTCCCTTTCCCTTTTCCCTTCTTTTCCTTTCTTCTCTTTTTTTTCGCTGGGGGGGGGGGGGGAGGGGGGCAAGGCCTGCTTGCCCCCCCCCCATTACCCGCGCCTGCTTGCAACGTCAACTTAGTTCCATTTCCTTTTTGAGTGAATTAATAGGTGGTCGTTTAATATTTGTGTAAATAACCTGATAACTTTACCTGCATGGGACTTCTGTGTCATCTTGCAAATATAGGAGATGTTGTAATGTCTTCCTTCCTGCTCTTCAGTTTCAATCTTTTGGAACAAAAAGGAGAAAAAAATCAATACGAAAATGAAGGAATCCCTTTCTCCTTAACAAAATAAAATAGATCAAGCATAATACAAATTAATAGCTATTTTTTATGTCATGGTTGCCCTTAATTTTATTATGGTGTGGAAATCAACATTCCTATTTAATAAACCACAGTACAAAGTAAAACTAAATGGAAGATAATTTAACTTGTGCCTCGAACAGTGGTTTCTATGGCCTATAGTATGAACATGAAGTACTAGATCTAAGTAGAATTAGTTTATTATAACAAGAAGAAGTGGACTACATACCGTATAAGTAAACATAGACTAATTGTCGACTAGCCTAGAGGTATTCTCTTATACAACGTCCAACAAAAATAGATTTATCAAATGAACTGCACACTTCGGAGAAAAAAATCTTTAATACTAATAGGTCTAGATCTAGAGTCTATATGAGTTATGACAACTTGACAAGCACGCGCTGGACACACACAGCATCTAAACATTAAATAAATGAATCCTAGTCTAGACTAGTTTATTTGTTTTTCTTTGAATATTTTTATTAATAAATTCCAGGTTTACATCTAAATGAAATAGGGTTTGGAGTTGTTTGATTATCCATGGTCACAAACAATTTTAATCTAAAAGTTGACACGCACCAATGATGCAAATGAGCGAAATATGGCACTGAGTGTAGCCAACAGAGTCCACATCTACTAAAGATATAGACTAAACAAGAATTAACCCTCTTGGATTATTAAAGAAATCATACTTCATAGATTATTTTAAGGTGTAACGTTAAATCTAGATTTAAATTCAATCGATGATTGTTGAATTTGATTCACGATGACGATCAAATTTGGAATAAAACCTGATTAGAAAGTTTTATCTTGATGCAGATGAGCACCGAAATTCCCCGGGGTGGGCCTGCCGGAACCCCGGGGCTCTAACTGGAGTACTAGGGTGACATGACGGCAAACCGCAGTCAAACTACTTCACGACGATGAAAATCAAAGTGCAATTTCGAGAGAAATATTTTCCTAGCCTTTTCCCCAAAAATCTGTTGAGAACAGTCTCAAAATGTAAAGAAATTACCGTAGATCACGAATTACAGCTTTTTCAAAATTAATTACTAAATTCACTCAATCAATTACTCACCCATTCTCCATTCTCGGTGAACTAAATCTTTTCACTTTGTGCGAGTAGCGTCAACAACATGCACAACATGCTAGCATGCATAGTTCCCACCTCGATTACATGAATATTCAAGAGAATCGAGACTTTCCCCGACCCTGCGTAATGAATATTCATGAAATAACAGAAATCCGGGCACGCCGTGGTACGAAAAAATAAGACGCACCCGGGCTACTTTGCTAGCACCCAAAGGAGCTGACTGTTGTGCTAAATTTAGCACTTAAAGATTCAATTTTAGCACTTTTTAGGAGCTCGCATAGTGACTGCACTCGAAGTGCTGAGTTAGCACTTGCACCCGGGCTACTTTGCTAGCACCCAAAGGAGCTGACTGTTGTGCACTTAAAGTGCCAAGTTTTGCTCTCTTTTGGGTGCTAGCAGAATAGCCCTTGTGCAAGTGCTAACTCATGCGTTGTTTGACATGCCCCATCTACATTTGGTATGTGGTCAAGGTGGATGTCCTTCGTCATTTACCACTTTCAACTCTTACAGGAAACATTTATTAAACCAACATCCACAAGAAGAACCTGAACCTGAAGTTGTACAGGGTATGGAGGGTCTAGTTGATGCTGATTTGGGTGTTGCTGTTGGTGAAGTGCATAATCCTGCAGCAGATGATGCATTTGATGATGATGATGATAGGATAGGCCTACTACAAGAACAAGATGGAGCAATGCATAATGACAGTACAAGACACTATGAATATGACAGACAATGAAAGCGGACAAAATATACAGTTCCTTAGGTAGACAAAGGAACATCCCTTCACTGCTAAGTAAAAATGTGTAGAACAGGTGTCACATGCATATTCACCTGTTCTACACATTTTACAGTCAAGGGATGTTCCTTTGTCTACCTGAGGAACTGTATATTTTGTCCGCTTTCATTGTCTGTCATGTTCATAGTGAGACCAGCTGCATTTTTCATTGGTTCTCTTTTATCAAACACCAACATGACCCATGCTATGACAAACAGAGTGTTATCTGCTGCAACAGCTTTGAATACTGATGTTGTTGACAGTTTAAGGAGCAAAGTTATTCAGACTTTTGAGGCCTTGGGTATTGACCTGGAGAATGAAGAATGTAAGAATCTCTTAGCTGAATTTGATTCAAAAACAAATATTCACAAGGTAACAGCTATTATACTAACCGACCAATCAGATCAGGTTATGCAGTCAGCACTCGATGTTAAGTGCTGCATATTGTTATAGCACTCGTTTTCTGCACTCAAATATTCAGCACGTTTCGGTTTCCTTGTTAAAGTTAACCCGTCAAGTGCTGATTTTGGCACTTCAAGTGCAGAATCTCACTCAGCACCCAACATTTAGCACCTCAGTTTTTTGCGTGTATAAGTAGAGCGCAAATATCTAGTTTCCTAATGAAATGCGCTGATAAACCTGACAACCTGCTGAATTCTTGATTCAAATCTGTAACACTGGTAGTGGGTAGTTGTAAGGAATAGATAATGATGACAAATGAAATAAAGTATGCTTGGTAGTGTGGTGACAAGTAAATTCAACTGTTTAACAAGTGTTACAGCTGAGGTTCCTTGTGGAGACATCGGGGTGACATGGCATACAAATCACAACCCGGTCATCCCACTGTGCGGGGTCCAAAAACTCCTATTGTTTAGTCCCTCTCCACTCCTTTTCTCTTGTGGACGTTCATCTACAAGAACTTCAGCCTTGTCACATAACGGACGAGCAATTTGTTGAGACTTCTATTTATACTGGTGTTCAGAAATTTATTGTTTGACATTTCCGCATTTTCCCTAGTTACATCTTTTCATCCACCTATTTTATTATTTCAGAGCCTCCATACGAAGCATACCCGCCGTCACAGCCTGCAGCGGAGAGCGATTCTGTCGACTACTTCTCTTTCCTCTCTCATGCCGTGGATGATCCAGCTGTCTTGATCGTGAATGGAAGCATCGGAGATACAAACAATTCACCACCTCCTCCTATATACAACCCGTAATCATCCAGGAAAAGATAATGGAACACAGTCAGTGGCGGCGATTTCTTTTCATGACCGGGTAACGAAATGCGAGGGACGAGGGAGCAGGGGCGAAGGTGACGGACATAATTCCCCCCTCAGTTTTGGTGTATTAAACAATTACATTCCTTAGCTAAACTATAGTATAAAAAAGGAAAACAGAATTTCTACATTATTTGCTTGTACATTTTGAAGGATATTATGCGAAGTAGCGTAGTGATTGGTCGAGAAGATTTTTGCATTTGTATTAGTCTAAACGCTGCACACTCTGGCCCTCCAGAGCCTAAAAGTGTGCTGCAGTCTTTAGTAAGTATTTGCAATACATTTTAGTTTGCAATTTTTCAAATTTTCCGGGGGGGGGGCGATCCTCCTAAATAAATTGAGGAAGGGACATCAAGCAAAAAGAAAGGAAAACATGCGGGGGAATTGTTCAATTACTCAAGATTTGATTTAATGATTACTTTTCACAATTTTAGGGGGCAAATTATGTATATAATTATATATATATATATATATATATACACATATATATATATATATATATATATAAAAGCGGTAATTCTCAACTCTGACATGACAACGGGTGTTCCAGAATATGTAGGCGTGAAGAAAATGGTCTAGGAACGTGAGACGTAGCTGTACTTTACAAGTTTATTACGAGCTTTAGGCTTGTGAGGCCTTTTTCAGGTTCTGAAGTGTAAACACATACAAAAACAAATACATTGTTTGAGCAAATATACAAGGCATACAAACTTAATATCACTCAATCATAGCCAAGCATCATGAACATAGCAAAAATTAGTACGAGCAATACTTTCGGAATAAACTTAGAAATAATTATGCAAATTCAAAGTGTTTTACCTTTGCTTGTGTGTTGGGCTGTCGGTGTGTTTATTCAGTTGGTGTGATATACAGTGCGTCCCGGAAAAAACGAAACCGAGAAGTATCGATGTTCTACCATAACTTAATCACAACTATAATTAATGAATGATACATATTTGGAAAGCTTAGAGTCTCCTCTTTCAGTTGATGCTACTCACGTGATGCATGAGTGATTAAAAGCAATTTGAAGGAAGGAAACCAAAAAGACATTTGGCGGGCGGTATCTGAATTTCGAAGAAAAATTCACATTTCTAGAAGGTTGAGTTTCTGCCCTTTCATATGACACCTCAATCAGGAAAAATGAGCGCGGAATGACAAAGTTCTGTTTGTTTAAAGTAGTGCTTGCTTTTCCATAATTTTATTAAACTAATTCGTTTTCACTGGCTGCCTGCCGTATTAATAAACGAAATTAACAAAAGACTTAACTCCGTTTCGTTGACAATCAGCCGTAGACGAGAGTCTTCATGCATGGCTGATTGTCAACGAAACGGAGTTAAGTCTTTTGTCAAATCTGCTTTTTGCTACGGCAGGCACCCAGTGAAAACGAATTCGTTTGTTAAAATTATGAAAATGTGAGGGCTACTTTAAACAAACAGAACTTTGTTATTCCTGGCTCATTTTTCTTGATTGAAGTATCATATGAAAGAGCAGAAAATGAACTTTCTAGAAATATGAATTTTTCTTTGAAATTCAGATACCGCCCGCCAAATTACTTTTTGGTTTCCTTCCTTCAAATTGCTTTTAATCACTCATGCGTGAAATATGCATCACGTAAGTAGCATCAACTGAAAGAGGAGACTCTAAGGTTTCCAAATATGTATCATTCATTAATTATGGCTGTGATTAAATTATGATAAAACATCGATACTTCTCAGTTTCGTTTTTTCTGGGACGCACTGTATGTGAACGTGTAGTAAGGGATGTGCGGTCAAGTGTGGATTACTGACCTGTGACACGGTTGTTTAATACTGATCTATGACACAGTTGGTATCATGACCTGTGTCTAGGGAGGTGAGAGGGAGGTGGATAGAAGGCTTTATTAGTCTTTGATTCTCACGTTTTATCTTTGCATTTGTTATACAATGTAGAGTCAATATACTGCAACCAATCGGACTGCGTACACTCCATTGCATTTTAATGAAGCCTTCTATCCTCCTCCCTCTCCCCTCCCTAGAAAACTATTATACATCTAATGAAAGAGTGTTTTATCCCGAATCATTTATTATCGTTTTGTGTGGTATGTGTCAACGCTTGGATGAACATGAGAGACTGCAAAAATCGACTTGCGCCAAAGTTGCTTGTGTGATGTTTGAATGAAACAATAGGGATTTGGGTATTAATTCGGTCTTTGCAGATCAAAATAATATCCCTAACAAAATTAATCATGCCACACATATCAAATAGCGTGTGTGTGTGTGTGTGTGTGTGTGTGACTTTGCTTCTGCAAAAAGCATATGTAATGCATTTCATTTGATACATTCAATTCATTCTGTCACTCCGCTAATCCCAACATAATACATACTGTAGGCATCACTTTGGCGCAAGTCGATTTGTGCACTCTCGCAAACAATGCATCCTGTTCATCCAAGCGTGAACACATACCACTCAAAAATGATACCAAATGATTTGGGATAAAACACTCTTTCATAAGATGTATAATAATTTACTTTTCATAGATGATTTTTTTTTAAACAATTAACAATTTTCTAAGTGTAAATTTTGTTTACTCACACAGTATAGATGAAATGACAACATGAAGAAAAGAAAAAGAAGAGAGATGGGGAGAAAGAGAGGGAGAGAAGGCGAAAGTGGGAGAGACAGGTAGAGGGGAGAGAAGAGAGAGAGAGAGAGAGAGAGAGAGAGAGAGGGGAGAGTGATAGGAGGGAAGCTAGGAGCTAGAAGACAATAGAAGAGAATGGCTTAAAAGAAAATTTCATGTCGAATGAAGTACTATCTTTCTGTTACATTACCTCCCCCGCCCTTTCTCTCGCTCCCTCTGTTATCCTTCATTTTATTATATATTGCACTTGCAAAGACTTTCAAGAAATCTTCTCAATGGCAATTTCTATACCCTATGCTACTGCCTACAGAAACCATTTTCAGATGACGGAATATGAAATCGCCATGTTCGCACATTTCAATGGGTGTCGCACAAGACTTTTAGCCTCATTTGATTTCGATATGAAATATTATAATATCTCGTTTTGAGAATCGGAAGGCGGAGGCGGATATAGACAAAGTAATAACTGCCTCTTGCGGGTTGAGGTTAAAAATATAGCTCATCGTTTGATCTCGAGACTGTACTATATACCCATTAAAGTTTCGATCCATGCCCGTCAAAAAAGACTATATTTGTACAATGGTTCCTTGCTGATGCCATCGACACAAAAGGGCAAGCATCGTTTGAGAATTAAGTTATATTATCGGCAAGCAAGATTGGTAGAGCTTGTTTTTTCTTTCATGACCAATTCCGGAAAGTTTATCACAAAAGGTGTTGAGAGGTACAGAATGAAAGAGGAAAGTTTGTAAGGGTAATATGGGAACATCTGTAGTTTGCGGGCACAAACACTCGTCAATCTTAATTCATAAGAGAGCTAGGGGCTGATCTATCAGTCTACACCGAGACCACAGTCCATACTCAAATCATTTCTTCCTCCCTTTCCTTTATTTGCTCTTTACAATCCTATCCAAGGATTTTCCAGTCTGTAAACTACTTTCCAATTTGCAAACAATGATAGCCAGGCATTTCCTTGTCATAAAAATCTGAATTTTAATTATTCTGTGTTAAATTATTTTGATTACTTCACCTAAATGTCTCTCTCTTCTTCTATTTCAAGCTTTATCTCGTCTGACTTTTTTCATTTTCCTGTCTTTTCCAGGACGCTTTCAGGCTTCACTCAATACACAGTAATGATTGTAATATAGTGTAAAATATAGTGTCTGTGTTTATAGACTACAGCATAGGAAGGAAACAGATAGAGCCATAGAAACGATGAAAGGTTTTGGGTCAATGACTCTTCCTTTTCGCTTCCTGGAAGAATCGGAAAGTGAACCGGAACCTCAGAGAAGATCCATACCAATGGCATCCTGAAATGAACACACATAAATAAACATAAGCCGTTGATGAGCACGATGCCATCCTGTAGGTCTTACTAACAAAAGATATAAACTCACATTTTACCTCGAAGCAGTCAAACCAGTTGGCCACGATGGAAGGAAGGCGATTTGAAGACATTGTCCGAAGATTGATCTATATTCAACTATTCCTCACTTCAGTTTGCGGTACGTAGATGTTTTATCTGTTTTATCTGTTTTAAAGAAGTACATTTCAGATAGTGAGATCATCCGACATTGTTATAAAATATTTGCTGAACAAGCTATTAACAAAACAAACTATCCAAGATATCTCATTAATATCAAATCTCATGTGGAGAAGAAAGCACACAGGGCCCCATTTCACAAAACTTGTCATCAGTGACAAATGACAGTTTTTATTACAAGCTACTGAAATCCTTGCTTCTGATTGGTTATCAGCAGATTTGTCACTGATTCTTGTCATTTGTCATTGAATAAAGTCTTCGTGAAACGGTTCCCAAAAGAAGATGATGATGACGGCTCGCGCCTTTGAATGTGTTTTGAAACAGATATATGGCGCCATACAAATGCTGTTCATCATCATCATCATCATCATCATCCGCCTCTACTAGACCATGGGGCTTTCTCTACGATGTTTGTTCTAATTACTGTTGCTTATAATATAAACGCCTTTTTTTGGCTGCTAGGAACCTCTTCTATATCTTTTGGCCCTACTGATTTAGGCCACGTATTTGCACACTTAATTGGCATTCATGTAGTGTTTTACGGCATTTATGTAACCTAAGACAGCATGAATCGTTAATGGTTTAATTGTTTGCAATTCCTAGTTACCATGGTTACTAATATATTATAGTACCTAAGGTTAGAAACGCATTTGGAAATGCATTATCCCTCAAATCAACACATCTTTAACATATAAATGTACATAGAGAAAAGCAGATAAATCACACATTTCATATAACGAATGTTCTTGATATTCTTGAGTACGGAGATTTTGTGTGCGTGTGTGTGTTTGAGTGTGCGCACGTGTGTGTGTGTGCCTAACAAGTGTATGTGATCCAAAAGTGACCTATTTTCTCAAAAGTATAGGATTAGGTTTAGGGTTGCAGTTCGGTTTCAAGTTAGGTTTAGGGTTATGGACTTATGGTAATGTATAGCGTTGGGTCCAGAGATGAATTCAAGAATTAAGACAGCTTAGGAATCTACCGCAGAGCAAATGTTTTACTTTTTTATTTATTTATTTACTAATCTATAACTTGTCGAATGGAGCACCCTCATCATCAACAGTGCTTTTTTCACATGGGTCCACTAGAGCATGTATGTTGCAACTGATCCAAAGCGTCAGGAAATAGGTTAAATTAGACCTTCCTTTTTTGTACACTGTTATTGGTCATGACCAAACCATTAGATATTAAAAAGGAAAAGAATTGTTGCATAAACAGAGCCTGACCCGGATACCGGAACCGTCTAGTACTCTGTTCAAACTATTAATTGTTTTATAAAAAACTTGTATAAAGAACGTCGCATAGAAAATAATGATAACGTTAGAGTGATGTAGACACTAGAATAAAAACATTAACAAACAAAAAATTATTTAAAGAGTGAATTGACAACTGGCCAATCGGTGCGCGCTCATAAAAAGCCCCGTCCATTTATACACTTTTTCGTACTTAATTCGTCATCGAGTTTGTTTCGAAACGATGCTCAAACGTACGTTAAACCCGTTTCGATGTCCGACGTTTCCTTAGACGACGTTCAGACTTGAAGAAAAGTAATTGTTGTTCGTAAAGCTTACGATTCTTGTAGGCCTTTATAGACACGGTGAAATCTGGTTGTCTAAAACTGGGGAGGGAGAGGGGTAATCTTTGTTATATCCCTTACCACAGCATGACTTTACTAACTATACTATGTGATATAAAATTAATGTATGAACACGCCATGACATCAAAACTGGTAATCCGAACTTCCTCAACATGCATGGCCCCGCATGGCCCTATATCTTCTCTGAAGGAATTAAGTTTGTGTATTCATGTTGTGTATCCCTTCTAGTTGGTTCATCGCCATGCATGCCTGAAAGCGATCAGTTCGGGCGCTACACGGTCATAGGCGGTGGCGGTAACCTCTGGTCGGTGGGTGTTCCGAGTGGATCTAGGGTTCAAGCCTCAGTAAGATGCGATGCGGGTGCTATGGCACAACAATCTGTGACGTCACAATGCTCTAATGGAACATGGATCCCTCCCTGGCCTCGATGTGGTAAACAATATATATTTTTTTTTCACTTTAACATTCCATGACTGATATCGAATTTTTAGTAGACGGAATGTGGAGGGGGAGGGGGGCAGGGTAGGGCGAGGCTTAATCAGGTTTAATAGGGTCTTTAGAGTGAATTCAATTAATGTTTTTATCTAAATCTAATTGATTTATGAAAAGGATATCTTACAAAGTTACCTTATCTATTATTTCCAGGCCCGTAGCCACTGTTGGGGGGGGGGGGAGGCATCGGGGGTGGGGTGGCACGTAACCCCCCCCCACCATTTTTTTTTCTCCAAGATCGGTTAAACTTTTGTAGACCCCTTCCCAGGACGTCGATCAATCACATGTTTGTGCCCCCCCCCCCCCCAAACATCAAACTCTGGCTACGGCCCTAATTATGTCTAACTCTCAGCTCTAAGGATATGAACTTTGAAACAGTTTCACCCAACACGATGATAAAAAATATTGCAAGCAATAACATTTACTTGCATTCCTCAAACTTCTAATAATAGCAAAATGTTTATGGCCCTTCGACTAACTTCAATATTGTTTGTATTTTGTGGCGTTTTGCTCCAGAAAAACCTTGTTCGGTACTAAGGAACATAGGAGAGGTTCGCCAGTTTGTGAATGATAAAAGAATGACTAGCTACTATAACCGTCCCACCTTGCCCGATGGCACCCAGATAGTTGCTAGATGTAGAGATCCTGGAAAGCATAGACTGATTGGCGATCAAAGACGAACTTGTCAAGGAGGACAGTGGACCGGGGTAGAACCAGAATGCCGTGAGTATAAAAGCGCTTCAACCGAAGATTTTGAGCAAATAAGGAAAGGCTAGAAGGATGGAACAAAGATCGCCTCTTTGTTTTGGGGGTTTTAGCAAGGCGTAATATTCCACAAACCACGTTCGTTCCTCTTTCTTAAGGCCTGACCGTAATCAATATTTTATTAAACATAATGTTTTTCTTCTATGAAGACCTTGCAGTAAAATACTTCAAGCCTTCACAGAAAATAAAAAGGGTCTCATCTATATGGTTTTACCCATCATGCATTATTCCAGCTTCCGGTTCGTCTACGAAAGAAAGAAAAGAAAGAAAATGCAATAAATTATCAATAAAGCATTGCATTTTACCCCGGTCCCCAACATAACAAAAATCCTCTGTACGGCCATACATTATGGCTCAATTAAGGCATGGGCACACAGAAGATTTGTTTCTGTTGGGGACCGGCGGGAAATTCAATGAATTATGGATAACTTATTTTAATGGCCTCGTAACTGTGAGGCCCCAGGATCAAAACCGTGTCGATGTGCTATATTAGTGCCCTTTTGTGGGGCATTAATCCTCATTACTGTCATTTATGACTTAAGGGCGTAGGTCCCCTAGTTGATAAGCATAGTAGCATACAGATGCTTTAGCAGTCACGCAAAACAAACACTGGCAAATTAGTATTCAATAAAATCTGAGAATGTATACTATTATCTAGATCTATTAGGAATAAATCATTGTCAAAATAATTCCATAAATTGGGGTAAAAAAAAAAATTCCAACTTTATGAGCAACAGTGTACGTCATAAGAAATAGTAGACAGCAGTTGATAAGCCCTAGTTGATAAGCATAGTAGCATACAGATGCTTTAGCAGTCACGCAAAACAAACACTGGCAAATTAGTATAGTATTAATGACTGCTTTGAGAGAAATAGTTGTTTTATTACGCTCAAGGGAAGGTTAGAATTGTGCTATTCCCCGAGGCTTGCCGAGGGGAATAGCCCAATTGTAACCTTCCCGAGAGCGTATGAAAACAACTATTTCTCGAATATTAAAGCAGTCATTAATACTTTTATATGCCGAAAAAAAATAGACTAAAAAATAAAAAATAATTTTTTTTTTTTCATTTTTGTCGAAGACGGGATTCGAACTCTTGCGTACAACAAGAGGTGTATCGGAAACCAACGCTTAGACCACTAGACTTTCGCGCGTCGTTAACATGCTTGGCAGTTTTCTCCAATATATACATTAAAATGGATTGAAAACGGCTCTGCGTGAGGGATGCTTCGCAAAAGCTCCATGAAACGGGCCCTTATTTTACTTTTGCAATGCATATTGGCACGAACTTAGATCAAGATCTATCGGCAGATGTTGTTTTTTTGTTTTTGAGAGTTTATTTTCGTCTTCATGTCAACAATGCAAGATAAAATTGTCGGTAAGATCGATCGAGATTCAATTGTATTGAAATTACCGACCAATCCTTCGCACACATTACGGTATCCTCCATCGCTCAAACCATTTTTTAACATGTAAACCTATGGGGTAACCATGGAGTAACCATGGTTATTAAAAATATTGAAATGTTTTATGCATGGTTACCGAGAATTTTACAGGAACAGTTGAAGTTTATGAATGCAATTCGACCAATCAGATGGCTGGATTTCTTAAGTGAGGTATATAATGTTCAATAAAATCTGAGAATGTATACTATTATCTAGATCTATTAGGAATAAATCATTGTCAAAATAATTCCATAAATTGGGGTAAAAAAAAATTCCAACTTTATGAGCAACAGTGTACGTCATAAGAAATAGTAGACAGCAAACTTGATTAAAAGAGTTGTGGTTGATCCAAACAATTGCAAATAAACAGAGCACAGGGCCCCGTATTACAAAGAGTTGATATCAATCGCAACTTATTTGCACCCATTTATCAATTTTAGTGTTACTGTTGTTGTTGTGTTTGTTCTTATTATATTTTATATATATTGCATTTTGTATAATTGTATTTTGAATCTTATAATGCTGTAAGTTTTGTATTGGATGTGAAATAAACTGAACTTGAACTTGATACCAATCGCAACTATGTACATAATAAATAGGAGACTGCAAACTTGCGATTGATTTGGATCAATCGCAACTCTTTGTAAGACGGGCCCAAGTCTAACAATCGAAGTTAGTGTGATGTCTAAGTTTTCCTTTAAATGTGATTTAAGGTCTAGGGCCGGATCTAACAAGGGGGTCTAATTGAATATCTACGGACCATTTTGATTACTGTTTCCTTTATAGCTGCGGGCCAATACTCGGCTCTGTTGCAAATGAATAAATAAGAATTAATCAATACATTTATCGATTAACAATCTTTGATTCGATGTTGTTTCTTCATAGAACTTGTTCAAGCACAAGTCTTATTCTACCAAGAAGACAATAAATGGCGTGAGGTAGCCAGTAATGGGACAGTCGTGGTGTACGTGCAACGTGGAAATCCCAGGCGTCTTGATGTAGTCTGCAGAGTTACAAGTCTAAGGTTAAGACCTCCTCGGCTGACCACTCCTCTTGTGAATGACGGAGAGTTATGGGTAAATTTAATTCCTATAAAACTGCTTTCAGGGTTAGCAACATGGTTAACATTAGGTATGTAGATCAGACAGCGAAAGACCACCATAGGTGACTTAAGGAAAGTATACGAAGGTTACAGACCATCATTCCGACAGCATATATACAAGACCTACATTTTCGGTCTAGTAGGCTGTCGTTTATTTGGATGTCCCAAAGTTTAAACAAAAGAGGGGTTAGAAAGAAAAAGGCAATACATTTTCCCCAATTGTGGTGACTGACATGGTAAGATGTTCCTCAAAGATTTAGCGTCTTAAAACTTACGACTCAATAATATCTGGGAATTTAAAAAAAAAGGTCAGTTGCTTACCTCTCTCTTTATTATCTTTCAGCATTGGCACTGGCCAAAATCTCATGGAAAACGGTTGAATCCTGTCTCTACTGATTTCTCTGGCATGTATACATGCAATGGGTCTTCATCATTTCACAGCGTACATGTGCTGTTTAAAGGTATGCTAACGTTTCAAAATGATTTATTTGTTTTCAACATAAATTATATTCCACTTTGATATCTGAATTATAAACAAATAATATATAAACAGAAAAAGGTAACTTTAATTTTAAGCACCGATGTTTTAGTAAATTTATACATCATAACATGCAATAATGCTAATAATAGCATCCAATAATTAGAGCAAGTAAAACAAAAATAAAAGACATATTTCAATACATTAACTGAGGGTTTTATAAATATTTATTTAAAAAAAGGAAATCTATACATGTATGCGCGCTCACACACACATGCACACACACACACACGCACACATACCCACACAAAATGAAAACAACGGAATAAATGCTGGTGACTCACATGAACATGCACATGAGGCAGATGTGTAGGAACATGTGTAGGGAAACGTTATTCTGCACAGACGTTTTGAGACAATGTCATTAACATGAAGAAGAATAGAGCCTCGAATAAAATGAAGACTGCGTCCATGGTGGAATGTTATCATAGTTATATCTTGTTCATGAAAGTTAATGAATGCAGTAATGATAATAATATCTGAAATTATAAATAATAAAACAAAATTTAATTACATCACCTTACTGGAACCTTTAATTTAAAGGCTGAAACAATCCTCAAGAGACATCTATTCAGTTAAACTGAGTCCTTCACTTCACCGTATCGCTGTATTCTTTTTTTTATGTATTAATTTTCATGTTGACAAAGCTGAGTGAGCTATCTGGCCATTCACTTTTATATTCATGATTGTATAATTATGTTCTTTTCAATGTTGTATTTTTTCAATGATTTAGAAGAAAAAAACATACCACACCGTGTTAAATGTTAACAAATTGAAATATTTCAATACATTAACTAAGAGTTTTAAAATAAGATACAGAATAAAATCTATCATATGGTTAAAATTGAGTAAATGATTTCGTTCTCTTCACTGTGATATAGCTGCTGAATGCGACGTCCCTGCGGCTCCAGAGAATGGGAGGTTACGAGATGGTTACAGACAGCAGCCCGGAGATATCTTTCCATCTGGAACTTCGGTTTCATTCGAATGTGAAGATGACTACAGCTTGGTGGGATCTAGGAGAATCACATGTCAAAAGGGTCAATGGTTGGATGATCCTCCCGTATGTAAAGGTATGTTCGAGTACCTTATGTCTGCGCACCTAACATTACATTTGAAAGTGAAAATAATGAGATAAAAAATTGAATAAGAACCATTATATATCATTTTCACAAGGAAAGGCGGCGGTGTCATTTGACATTGCATAATCAAAGGTTCTCATTCATTTATGTCTGCGCACTCGATCGTCCACTTTACGTGCAGTTAAGCATTTTTTACGAGAAAGATAATACTTCGAGGCTTGAGAATAAAATTATTTTTCTCATAAATTTGTAATAATTTTGTTCACAAATATGTTTCGCTGAAAATACGAAGATGTTGCGTTTTTTCCAGTGTTTTCCGTGTTTACAATAATCACGATATGAGTTTTCGATCAAACAAATAATTAACTTTCTGTTAATCTTTAGAGTGCCAGCATTTCATTTTAGCGATTCGGAAATATCTCAATAATCCCAATCCCAAATATGTTCTCGTTCGGTAAATTAAGCATGCTTCCCCGAATAGCACGCAGTTATCATTAACATGGTCCATATCTCCTTTTGAAGTATTTGAGCTGTACTCGAATTAGTCGTTTTTATAAGAATGCCATTTATTATGGAAATGCTATTTGTTATGAATGCTGTTATACGCCGAACCTAAACATTGAAAATTAGTTGTTCTTTTTGGTAACAACATAGATATTGAGGACGTAACATCCCTAGAAATCATACAAATTTGAATTTTGTTTGGATAACCCACTGCCACCACTCACCAATAAACGTTACTTGAAAACCTCACACAATAGACCGCCTTACTAACATATCCACATTTTATGCATACTATAATTTAAACAAAGGTTGTTCTTGACGATCTGAAAGCTTGTCCGAGGTTTGCCCAACACAGCAATAAGTAATACATGTTTATACAGATTGGATTCCGAGTATTGCATATCATTTAGTAATGGCAGATTAATGGACTAGCTCGTCACTAGGTTCCTATAGGAAAGAAACATCGATACATTTAAGTATGTTGGTAAACCGATCTATTCGAATCTAGCGTTTACATCTTCTCTTGATAGCGAGCAGATGCCCGGAGCTAACCATACCAGACCATGCTATCATGGAGGGCGTCTATGGCTACGGGAGGGAAATTCAAGATGAGAGGATCTTCTACTGTAAAGAGGGTTACGTTCTACGAGGTGATACTAACAACCTGCGATGCTTGGAGAGTGGGGTCTGGTCGGATCCCTTACCCACCTGTGAAGGTATGTCACATGACCCTTTTTAACCAATTGCCTACTGGGGTGTCCTATTCTAGATTCTCCAATCCTTCCTTGATCGTTGTAGATTATCACCTCTATTAGCCAGTTTCCTTCTCTTCGATCTTCATGTCCAAAATTAGAGAGATATTTAAACTTTTTAAATCGCAATTAAATTGGGTTTTTTCCTGATAGACCCTGGCTTTTTTGGAATTATAAACACTGGCATGCATAGCCTATATATAGCGGCTGACCTTAATAAATTGGAGGCTAAGAAACATAAACTATTGTGTTTGTTACATGAACAGGCTGGGATTCATGGTAATCATTGTCTGTAAAATGCAATAGTTATTGGAATATCTAAATTATTTTGTTTCACATTTCACAAAATAGAATTCACCTAATTGACAAAATTAGAACATAATATGAAATATACTAAAAGTATTATATAATCAATTCTTTGTAAAGACGTCGAAATTAATTGTATTGAATAGTAGGTCAGGGTAAAATGTGAGGAACCTATTTAAAAGCTCAGCTTGTAGATTAAAACTTTGTCTTAATTTTGTGACATTCCTGACTAGCTGTTATTCATCAAGTGTCACCATGTGCGAGCGTGCGCTGTGAATCATGGCAGCGATGTGAAGCCACGGGACCAAACACTACAATCTGTGGCTGCATCAATCCAGCATCATGCCTGACATCAGGGCCGACTGTCTGCGGAACAAACGGAGACTATTACAGAAGTGAATGCCATCTCAAGGCTCATGCCTGCTTACAGGACCTCCAGCTAGATATCGCAGAGACCCACCATGGATGCATTTATGGTATGGATATTGGTTTTCTTTGAATGAAACGTTTATGTACGCGGTAAAAATATGAAAGAAGTATTCAACTGATCCTTATTAAATAAACACTGACAAGGAAAACAACAAAATACATGAAATTATCAAATGGTTATTATATTATCATGTTTGTCAAATACTGAGGAAAATGTTGTGATAAGGCTCGTGGGAAAATGAAAGAAGTGATGGGGCGAAAGAGAGCAGGAGCTGTTATGATGGACAGAGGAAAGAGCAGAGAAATATTCCGAAGAGAAGGATGAGAAGAAATATTGAGTATTGAAAGTATAGAAGAAAAAAGGTTAATGGAGATTAGGAAGGAAATGAAAAAGTGAAAAGGAGACAAAGAGCGAGAGAAGAGACCAGAGAAGTATAAGAGAAATAAACTCTAAGGGGAAAGAATACGAATATTAGTTCATAATTTCAACTGGAATCTCTCAGTGCATGGTACTTTTGATTGCTATATCCAGAATCTCATCTTCAGCTTGGGAGATGAAGCCTCTCTTCACAATTAAAAAAAAATCTTCAGGCCGCCATACTTTATTATTAATGAATTTAAGCGATGTACATGTAGCAACAACAAAAATCAGGACCCCCTCGACCCCCCCCCCCCCCCCCAAAAAAAAAAAATGTTCAAGGAACTTGCCTGATGTCAATATCTACATTATTTTAGTACGGAAATAAAAACCTCTATTAATTAATCAGTAAAACTATAGATTTTCATCAGGGGTACTAACGGAGGTCTTTACACTTTTCAACAAATGTTAGCCATGTCGTGCCGGAGTGGCAATTTATATGATTTGCTTTCCAAGCAAAGATTGGGAGTTTGGTTTGAGGTATCTATTTCAATATTTTGACATTTGATTTAAAAGTATTGTTCTGCATTCTACTTATTCATTTAAGCCGGACCCTGTACCTATAATCACGTGGAACAAATTAAAAGGTAGACCTCTGACTTACTTCCTTTGTAATGCCTGATTTTGGACAGAAACTTTAAAACCCCAGCGTCTGGTTTCAATTTTAGTTAAAATGTAGGCCTTTATATTGAGTATGTAATAACTCAGTACTTTCTAATTTCACCAGGGGTTCCTGATGAGGACCAGCCAACGATACGACCCACTCCTGATGACAGTCCGGTAGTCTCCTCATCTTTCTCCTCGTTTGAGGAGACTCTCATTGGTGCTCAGAGCGTTCCTACTGGTAAGCTCAATTATCATTATTACTAAGATTAGTGTAAAAATCGGGGGGCCGGCTTTTTACGCCACGTGTTCGTGTAGTCCCATATACATCTTTATGTGTACAGTGTTTGTAACTTTACCAAGACTTGGCCAAATTTCTTATCATTTTGATGATTCCAGAACCTTGCAATACACACAAATTCTTATATGCTAGATGATCAACCTTTTCTGATCGATTCCACACCGTTTCTTTCACAATGCAATTGCATGACCAGAACTCAAACTGCAAAAGAGATGTGTTTTCAAGGCCTTTCTGAAGGTCTAATTCTAAGTGGTAGTCTGGTAGATCATTCCAGTATTTTGAAGCAGATACAGTAAATGTCCTATCACCGGCTCCCGGCCCCCCCCCCCCCCCCCCACTCAGAGGTCGGAATGACCGCATGCCTGTTGCCAAAATGTCCGGTAAAGGGGTACTTTTCGTGCGACAAAGTCCGGCCCGAGAATTGTAAAAAAAGGGGTGTATTTTACTTTTCACCCGGAGATTTTTTTTAAAAGGGGGTGTTTTTCTTTTTTTCTCTCATCTCTTTGGACTCCTGAGAAATTATTCCGAATTTAGGGGGGTACATTTAGCATTTTTTCCTGATTTAGGGGTTCTCCAAGGCAGGAAAAGCCCGCGAAAAGCCCGCGAAAGGGGGGTTCGGAAATGTTGGCAGTCCTCAGATAAGGGGTGCTTTCAAAAAGAGGGTACGAGCATATGCGTACCTTAAATAACACTGAGTGGGGGGGGGGGGCCGGGCACCGGCTAATGTGCGAGTAAATGAGTATATGAGACGGAGAAGATCACTGGCTGATCTCAATGCCTTGATAGGTGCATATAACTTCAAGCAGGTATCTAAATATTGTGGAGCTGGATTATTGAGTATGTTGTAGACAAACAAGAGTAATCTAAAAATTATTCTTGTTCAAATGAAGCCAGTGTAACGATCTCAAGAGTAGCTAACATGGAAGGTCCCTAGAAATCTGAAATATCAATCAGGCTGCCCAATTGTGTAGCCGTTGCACACGATCTATTTTAGTCAATGGTGTAGTAAGAGTTAAGGAATTGAGGGGGCACTGATATTTTGTAGATGGGGAGGGGCGGTATCATTCGAAAAATTCAAATTTAAATTTATTGAAACGGAATTCACAATATTTGAGTATTTCATAAGTACATTTACATAGACGAGATGCGAATTTACGAGGCTATTGACTAGCGACGGCGATGGGAACGTGGATAGCAGCGCAAAGTTGCTTTCCCCCACCCCCTTGCTCTCATTTCCCCCTAGATCTCTTTAAAGGGATCTGGTAACTTTGTCTCAGATTCTGAAACAAAATCCTGGATTTAGCTCATGCTGCAATGATAAGTATAAACCTATATGGTTCAGGTGTTAGGTGACAAAATATCATCACATGTCTATCAAAATATGTAATTCTCACAAATGTGAGTGTGTAAGTATATTTCCCAAACAAATATGCATATTGTCATAAAAATATTAATACAAAATAAATAAATAAACATAAAAGAAAATAAACATTACCATCTTATTTAATATATTGCAATCTATCACAATGCTAATTTTCACATCAATTGGACCTTCCTAGGCCAAGATCTTAAGGGGGCCATAATTCCCCCCCCCCTCCCCCTCCCCCGCCGGCCGTATTAAGACCTCAAACAGCCCAGCCTTTTTAGGGTTAAATCGATCCTCTTCTCGTGGGGACATTCGTGCGCAGCAGCATCGCCCTTGTCACATGAGGACGAGCAATTTTTGAGACTTCCATGTACACTGGTGTTCAGGAATTTATTGTTTGGCATATATTACCTCAGGAGAACCAAGCATTTTACTTTTCTAAATTGTCCTATCTCTTCTAATTATTTTAGAGCCTCCACACGAAGCATATCCGCCGACACAGTCAGTAGCCGATAGCGATTCTCCTGACTATTCCTCTTTCATCTCCCTGGTCATGGATGATCCAGCTGATGAAGACATCGAATACACAACACATTCACCACCTCCTCCCACAACTCGTACTCAACCAGCTGGAGATGTTAATGAAACATATTCACCACCTCCTCCCACAACTACTTCTCATCCAGTCAATGATAATCAAACACAGTCACCACCTCCTCTCACAACTCGGACTCCACCAGCTAGAAATGACAATGAAACACATTCACCACCACCACCAACAACTCGTACTCAACCGGTGACTGCTAATGAAACAACACAGTTAACCCCTGTTAACTCAACCCGTTCAAACCCAACATTGGAGGCTTTAATTCCTGAATGAGCTGGGGAGACCCGGGGATCTGACGCGGGCTGGTGGGTTCGCGCGTCTCTGGTCTCTCTGGGAGCGGACATGTGCAGATTTTGATGCACGCTGTTGATGGTCCATTATTTAATTTATACTGGTAATCTCGCTCAACAAGCCTAGCTTTTCTGAGATTCCCTTTTTTCCCCTCTCAATTAAATCAAGCAATTTAAAATATGTTGTCTAATTCTCAAACATAAATGTACTTTGTAAACTTATTTGATTACGAACATACTTGTCAGTATTTTGTTACTTGTATAGTTCATTTGTTCTATTATATATTGTATTACTGGTTTATATATGTCTTTTAATTTGTGGATATTTGAGTGGAAAATAGATAAATCAAATTAAAAAAAAAAAAAAAATCAAACACAGTACTTCACCTGGATAGTATTATAATGACAGTTTTTGTAATCAAGCAAAAAGAAAGGGTAAAATGCGATGGTATTGTTAATTAATTTAATTTAATGATTACTTTTTCGATTCACATCTTCTTCTTTTTTTTGGGGGGGGGGGAGGTGAGTATAAAGAAAATGAGTATAAGCTTGGACGGCCCTTTGAAAAATGAAAAATGTTGATATTGAAATAATAATAGTAATAATGATAACAATAATAATATTTTCTGTTTATATCGCGCTTCACACATCGATGATGTCGGTAAGCGTTTTACATATAATTACCCCGGTCATTTGATTCAGGCTTGCCCACAGTCACAATGTATGCATATTTTCCACTCCCTATGATGAGTTCCAGCCAAGTCCCATTTTACAAACGCTAACAATGCTCATCAAACTACAATAACTTTCGCATCCTACCGGGTACCAATTTAACACCTGGGTGGAGAGTGGTGAAGGTGCATTATTGCCAGGCTGCTATTCGAACCCTCAACCTTTCGATTGGGAGTCAAGTGAATGAGCCACTATACCACGACACCTCCTATTAGACTTGCATGCCACGGCGGGAGTTAAGGGGAACAAAACTCATAACAAGATATTGCCTACCATGGAGTCAATCAAAATGCAACACTTTTCAATTGTTTATATTTGACAAACTAGACTGTATGTGACATGGTAAGATAAAGTTACTCTTTATCATTATATTGATACGATTTTTGTGGAATATATTGTAATGGTTCAATAAACAGGGGATCGCAGATTTTCCTTTCATTTACATTGTTTTACGATAATGTAAGCATTACTGTATTTACTCTGTGTCATTTTTTGTGTAATTTGTTGTAGTAGTTTGTCAATTCAACAAGGAAAGCTTGGAAATGAAACGAACCTTCTAAAAAATGATACCAATGGTATTCTGAGAGGGAACGGTTATTTACACTCCAGTACTATTGAGTGTGTAGGTTTAATATTCCAGCTTTGTAAAACATTGTTACATTATTTCTTTATTAATAATACATTTGGGTTAACTAAGCTCCTGTTCCGGAATACCTTCTCTATTAAAGCACTTTTACTGAATTATTATTCCAGTCGTCGAATCCATTCACTCACATAATGTGCACAATCTCCACTCCCCGGGAAGTTTTCTACCATATATGGTCACTCTGCGGGCATCATCGTCATGTACCAGATCCCCATTCTCTCATGGGCAAGGGGTTGCAATTTTTACAAAACCTTGTCAGAGGAACATTTTATCTAATGACGTGTCGGCGATCGAACCCGCGACCTATGCATTTCTAGTCAAGTGACTCGACTTTGACACCCCTACGTTTGCCCAGGGAACATTATACAGTGTGAGTCATAAAAAAAGGTTTACACCTAGAAAATTGCTGAATTTAAAAAAAACATCTTAATAGTAAATTATTATACATCGAATGAAGGAGTGTTTTATCCCGAATAATTTAGTATCATTTTGTGTGGTATGTGTCAACGCTTGGATGAACATGAGGCATTGTTTGCGAGACTGCAAACATCGACTTGCGCCAAAGTTGCTTGTGTGATTTTTGAATGAAACAATAGGGATTTGGGTATTAATTCGGTCTTTGCAGATCCAAATAATATCCAAAACAAAATTAATCATGCCACACATATCAAATAGCGTGTGTGTAAGTATGACTTTGCTTCTGCAAAAAGTATATGCAATGTATTTCATTTGATACGTTGAATTCATTCTCTCACTCCGCTAATCCCAACATAATACATACTGTAGGCATCACTTTGGCGCAAGTCGATTTGTGCACTCTCGCAAACAATGCCCCCTGTTCATCCAAGCGTGAACACATACCACTCAGAAATGATACCAAATGATTTGGGATCAAACACTTTTTCATAAGATGTATAATAATTTACTGTTCATAGATGACTTTTAAAAATAATTAACAATTTTCTAAGTGTAAACTTTTTTACTCACACGGAATAGATGAAATGACAACATGAGGAAAAGAAAAGGAAGAGTGATGGGGAACAAAGAGGGAGAGAAGGCGAAAGAGGGAGAGACAGAGAGAAAAAGAGAGAGTGAGAGGGAAGAAAGAGAGGGAGAGAGAGGTGAGAGGGATTGGAGGGAAGCTAGAAGCTAGAAGGCAATAGAAGAGAATGGCTTAAAAGTAAATTTAAGTCGAATGAGGTACTATCTTTCTGTTACATTGCCTCCCCCGCCCTTTCTCTCGCTCCCTCTGTTTTCCTTTTTTTAAATTATATATCGCACTTGCAAAGACTTTCAAGAAATTTTCTCGAGAGCAATTTCTATATCCTATATTACTGCCTACAGAAATCATTTTCGGATGACGGAATATGAAATTGCCATGTTCGCACATTTTAGTGGGTGTCGCACAAGACTTTTTGCCTCATTTGATTTCGATATTAAATATTATAATATCTCTTTCTGAGAATCGGCAGGCGAATACGGATATAGAACAAGTAATGACTGCCTCTTGCGGGTTGAGGTTACAAATATAGCTCACCGGTTGATCTCGAGACTGTATTATATACCTCACTGAAGAAATCTAGCCATTTGATTGGTCGAAATTGCATTCATAAACCTTGACTATTCCTGACTATTCCTATAACCCATGTGATAGTTTTAAAAAATAGTTCTAAAATCCCAGTAACCATGGTTACCCATAGGTTTACATGTTAAAAATGGTTTGAGCGATCGAGGATACCGTACGTGTGCGAAGAATTGGTCGGTATTTTAATACAAGACAAGACAATTCCAAACAAGACAAAAAAAGGCTAAAGAAACTCTCCCAAGATTTCAACTTATCAAATGCAAGACTCGCTGACAGCAAGAACAACAAAAAGGGTACGTGAAATTATCCATAAACATGTTCGTTTAGTTGCTGAAAAAGCATAGACGTAGACGAAAATAGATCTAGTAGTCAGGGTGTCTGATCGCGCACCCGATGTTGTGTGTTAAAATTCTTCCCATAGAGATTGCACGCAATGCAGTCTCTCTCTATGCAGTCTATACGTGCATTGCGCGACCATGCAAAAAAAAGTCAAGTTTTTTGTTCAATTCGAGATTCAAACCTTTATCTGTTGTGATCCTGAAGGTGATACTCAAAAGCTGAGGTGTCATATGAAAGCGCAGGTTCTTCTCCATATTACCCACAGGGCCGGCCCACCCCCAAAATTGTAAAAATATCTTGCTTAGACTAGAATCTAGATCTAGTCTACTCTCAAAGATACACTCATAAAAAAACAACCGTGCAGATAAACTAGTGAAAGGCCAAGGTGGTGTCATTAGTTGACTCTTTTGTTTTCGGCATATAAAAGTATTAATGACTGCTTTAATATTCAAGAAATAGTTGTTTTTATACGCTCTCGGGACGGTTACAATTGGGCTATTGCCCTCGGCACGCCTCGGGCAATAGCACAATTCTTACCTTCCCTTGAGCGTATAAAAACAACTATTTCTCTCAAAGCAGTCATTAATACTATACTATTATATACCCATTAAAGTTTCGAGATGCAATAGTTTTGATCCTTGTCCAACAAAGAAGACAATATTTGTAGAATGGTTCCTTGCTGATGCCATCGACACAAAAGGGCAAGCATCGTTTGAGAACGAAGTGAACTATCGGCAAGCAAGATGGGTAGAGCTTGTTTGTTCTTTCATGACCAATTCCGGAAAGTTTATCACAAAAGGTGTTGAGAGGTACAGAATGAAAGAGGAAAGTTTGTAAGGGTAATATAGGAACATCTGTAGTTTGCAGGCACAAACACTTGTCAGTCTTCATTCATAAGAGAGCTAGGGTCTGATCTAGCAGTCTACACCGAGACCACAGTCCATACTCGGATCATTTTTCCTCCCGTCCCTTTATTTGCTCTTTACAATCCTATCCAAGGATTTTCCAGTCTGTAAACTAATTTCCAATTTGCTAACAATGATAGCCAGGCATTTCCTTGTCATAAAAATCTCAATTTTAATTATTCTGTGTTAAATTATTTTGATTAATCATCTAAATCTCTCTCTTCTTCTATTTCAAGCTTTATCTCGTCTGACTTTTTCATTTTCCTGTCTTTTTCCAAGACACCTTCAGGCTTCAGTCACTACACAGTAATGATTGTAATATAGTGTAAAATATAGTGTCTGTGTTTATAGACTACAGCATAAGAAGGAAACAGATAGAGGGACGGTTTACGTGTTAACAGAACTACATTATTGCAGCCATCTAGAGACGATGAAAGGTGAAAGGTCAATGACTCTTTCTTTTCGCTTCCTTGAAGAATCGGAAAGTGAACCGGATCCTCAGAGAAGATCCATACCAATGGCATCCTGAAATGAACACACAAAAATAGACATAAGCCGTTGATAAGCACGATGCCATCCTGTAGGTCTTACTAACAAAAGATATAATCTCACATTTTACCTCGAAGCAGTCAACCCAGTTGGCCACGATGGAAGGAAAGCGATTTGAAGACATTGTCCGAAGATTGATCTATATTCAACTATTCCTCACTTCAGTAAGCGGTAAGTAGATGTTTTATCTGTTTTTATCTGTTTTAAAGAAGTAAATTTTCATGCAAGACTGTCAGGGTGTGTACATGAGATCATCCGACATTGTAATAGAATATTGGCTGAACAAGCAAAAAACCTATCCAAGTATCTCATTAATTTCAATTCTCATGTGGGGAAGAAAGCACACCAGCCGGGGCCCCATTTCACAAAACTTGTCATCAGTGACAAATGACAGTTTTTATTATAAACTACGGAAATCCTTGCTTCTGATTGGTTATCAGTATATTTGTCACCGATTTGTATCATTTGCCATTGAATAAAGGCTTTGTGAAACGGGTCGCAGAAGAAGATGATTATGATGATGGCATCTGCCTTTACTAGACTATGGGACTTTCTCTACGATGTTTGTTTTAATTATTGTAGCTTATTATATAGATGGTTGTTTTTTTGCTGCTAGAAACCTCTTCTATATCTTTTGGCCCTACTGATTTAGGCCACGTATTTGCACACTTTGCACGCATGTAGTGTTTTCGGAATTTATGTAACCTAATAACAAAGCATAAATCGTTAATTGTTTGCAATTCCTAGTTACCATGGTTACTAATATATTATAGTACTTAAGTTTAGAAACGCATTTTGAAATGCATTATCCCCCAAATCAACACATCTTTAACATATAAATGTACATGTGTATGGGTGAGGGTGAAGGTGTGTGAGATAGTTACTGGTGCACGTTCACGTGCACCCGTAACAACAACAATTATGAACGAAACAAAACAGGTGTTTGTGCGTGTGCGTGAGTTTGTGTGGGTGTGTGTGTGTGGGTTTGAGGTGTGTGTATGTGCGTGTGTGTTAAGAAAAAAAAATTGTGTATGTGCGTGTGGGTGTGTGAGATATGTGATGTGCATGTGTGTGTGTTCGTGTGTGTGTGTGTGTGTGCGCCTGGTGTGTGTGTGTGTCTTTGTGTGTATGCGCGTGTGCGTGTTTGCCTTACAAGTGTATGTGATCCAAAAGTGACCTATTTTCCCCAAAGTATAGGGTTAGGTTGAGGGGTGCAGTTGGGTTCATGTTAGGTTTAGGGTTATGGACTTATGTTAATGTATAGCGTTGGGTCCAGATATGAATTCAAGAATTAAGACAGCTTAGGAAACTACCGCAGAGCAAATGTTTTATTTTGTTATTGATTTATTTACTAATCTATAACTTGTCGGATGGAGCACCCTCATCATCAACAGTGCTGTTTTTCACATGAGTCCACTAGAGCATGTATGCTGCAACTGATCCAAAGCGTCAGGAAATAGGTTAAATTATACCTTCCTTTTTTGTACACTGTTATTGACCATGACCATACCATTAGATATTAAAAAGGAAAAGAATTGTTGCATAAACGGAGCTTGACCCGGATACCGAAACCGCGGGAACACAACCGTCTAGTACTATGTTGAAACTATTAATTGCTTTATAAGAAACTTGTATAAAGAACGTCGCATAAAAATGATGATAACGTTAGAGTGATGTAGACACTAGAATAACAACATTAAAAGACAAAAAGATATTTGAAGAGTGAATTGACAACTGTCCAATCATCGGTGCGCCCTCATAAAAAGCCCCGCCCATTTATACACTTTTTCGTACTTAATCCGTCATCGGGTTTTGTTTCGAAACGATGCTCATACGTATGTTAACCCCGTTTCGATGTCCGACGTTTCCAAAGACGACGTTCAGACTTGAAGAAAAGTAACTGTTTATCGTAAAGCTTATGATTCTTGTAGGCCTTTATAGACACGGTGAAATCTGGGAGTCTAAAACTGGGGAGGGAGAGGGGTAATATTTGTTATATTTCTCACCACAACATGACTTTACTAACTATACTATGTGATATAAAATCCAAGCACGGATAAAAAAAACTAATGTATGAACACGCCATGACATCGGAAATGGTAATCCGAACTAAGTTTGTGTATTCATGTTGTGTATCCTTTCTAGTTGGTTCATCTCCCTGCATGCCTGAAAGCGATCATTTTGGGCGCTACACGGTTATAGGCGGTGGCGGTAACCTCTGGTCGGTGGGTGTTTCGAGTGGGTCTAGGGTTCAAGTCTCAGTAAGATGCGATGCTGGTGCTATCGCACAACAATCTGTGACGTCACAATGCTCTAATGGAACATGGATCCCTCCCTGGCCTCGATGTGGTAAACGATTTTTCAATTACTATTATAATTGTTTTTTACTTTAGCATTCCATGACTGATATCGATTTTTTTTTTAGTAGACGGAGTGCGTGAGAGGGGGGCAGGGTAGGGCGATGCTTAATCAGGTTTAATAGAGTCTTTTTTTCCCTTAAATTTCGAGAGCATTTCAAAGGAATATTAGAGTGAATTTAATTAATGTGTTCATCCAAATCTTATTGATTTATGAAAAGGATATCTTACAAAGATATCTCACCTATTATATCTAACTCTCGGCTCTAAGGAGATGAATTTTGAAACATTTTCACCCAACATAAGGATACAAAATATCCCCTCAGCTGAACTGCGAGTATATCTTTCATAAAATATTGCAAGCAAAAATTGTATGTGCATTCTTCAAACTTCTAACAGCAACGTAAAGAAAGAAAAGGAAATTAAGGGCAAAAGGTTTATGGCTCTTCGACTAATATCAATATTAATGCTAAATATATTACTCATTGCGGATGAAGTATCGAAAATAATATCGCTAGTGACATTCGTTTATCTCGCAATGTATGGTCAACAAACAAGGGATCTAAAAGATCACGACGTTTGGTGTGCCGCTGCTACACTTCGTCAGGAGATAAAATATACTGTAAGCAAGCGTGTTTTATACTCTACGGGTGGACCGAGGTCAAATAATACGAATGTCACTAGCGAAATTATTTTCGATGATATCAATATTGTTTGTATTTTGTGGCGTTTTGCTCCAGAGAAACCTTGTTCAGTACTGACCGATAGAGGAAAGGTTCTCCAGTTTGTGAATGGTGATGCGACGAGACCAACAACTAGCTACTTTACCCCTCCTACCTTAACTGATGGCACCCAGCTAGTTGCAAGATGTGTAGACCCTGGAAAGTATCGATTGATTGGTGATCAAAGACGAACTTGTGAAGGAGGACAGTGGACCGGGGAAGAACCAGAATGCCGTGAGTATAAAAGCTCTTCAATCGAAGATTTTGAGCAAATAAGGAAAGGCTAGAAGGATGGAACAAAGATCGCCTCTTTGTTTCTTTGGTTTGAGCAAGGCGTAATATTCCACAAACAACGCCCGTTCCTCTTTCTTTTAGCTTGACAATTAATATTTTATTAAACGTATTTTTTCTTCTATGAAGACTTTTTAGTACAATACTACAAGCCCTCGTAGAAAAGAGGGCTCACCTATTTGTTTTTAACCATAATGCAATATTCCAGCTTCCGGTTCATCAGCCCTTTGCGCACGAAACATCAGACGTAGGGCTGCGTCACGACTGGCGCAGTCTTAGACCTGAGTCACCTGACGCATCATACCAGAGTGGCACTGGCACCTCACACAAGATGAATGTAAAATTAGCATATGACACCTCGTGCGTTGGATAACAAGTGAGGCAATTACGTCACTAACTGATAACCAAATTGGCAATTTGTTTAGTGATTTTCTAGGCTCCATAGTTTCATACTTTGAAAAAAAATCATAACTTCTTTATTAGTTATCGGATTTTACTCAAATTTTGTTTGCTCTGTTTCTCTTGTTTTTCTGCATATATTAAACTTTCTGATTAGTTATCCAATTTTGCTCGAACTTTTATGATTGGTTTGTCGGATTTTTCTGCTTATATTGAAAGTAAGCTATTTTTTTAGTGGAATTGGCCTCCCACTGCACTACTTCAGCTACTTGCGCTCTCTATATAGCAGACAATGCCTGATCGGTTACTATTGGTCCTCCATCCATGATCCCCTTTTTCTTATGTAATTGAGAGCTGATTTGATGAGATGACCACCTGTCAGTGACCATGCAGGGAGGTCTAATTCCTCCTGAACAAACTAGTGCAGATAAGCTTTAAGGTCTAGGGCCAGATTTTAATAAATAACTACGGACCATTTGATTACAGTTTGCTTTACAGATATAGGCCTATACTCGGCTCTGTTGCAAATGAATTAGTAGCATTTAATCAATAAATTAGTCGATTAATAATCAATGATTCGATGTATTTTCTTCATAGAACCTGTCACACAAAAGTGTTATTCTACGGCGCATCGCGTGAAGTAACAAATAATGGTACAGTGGTGGTTTACGTGCATCGTGGAAATCCCAGGCATCTTAATGTAGTCTGCAGAGACACCAGTGGATGGCTTAGATATACTCATCTGACAACTCCTCTAGTGAATGACGGAGACTTACCGGTAAAGTCACTTCCATGGTTCATGGTTTAACAAGGTTAATATTATAGGCATGGATATCAGACAGCGAAAAACTTCCATAAGTGTCTTCAGGAAAGTATACCAAGGCTACAGACCATCATTCCGACAACATGTACTAGACCTACATTTTCGGTCTCTAGGGTTGTCGATCTTTTGGATGTCCCAAAGTTTGAACAAAGAGGGATTTTTTTTAAAGCCAAATACATTTTACCCAATTGTGGTGATTGACATGATAGGATGTTCCTTAAAGATTCAGCGCCTTAATTCTTATGACTTTAGTATACTGATCTGGGAATCTTTTGAAAAATTTCAATTGGTCATTTCTCTCTCTCTTTTTATTATCTTTCAGCATTGGCACAGGCATAATTATCATGAAAAACGGTTGTATCCTATCTCTACTGATTTCTCTGGCATATATACATGCAATGGGTGGTCATCATTTCACAGCGTACATGTGCTGTTTAAAGGTATGCTTACCTTACACAAATATCCCACGCGATCTTTATTTGATTCTATTCAACATTAATTATATTCCACTTTGAATTATAACAAATATTATACAGAAACTGAAAGAAGTAACTGAATTTTAAGCACCGATGTTTTATAGTCAATTAATACATAATAACATGCAATAATGATAATAATAACATTCAATAATTAGAGCAAGTAAAACAAAACAAAACTATATATTTAAATACATTATCTGAGGGTTTTAAAAACAAAATACAAAATGAAATCTATGCATGTGAGCGCGCTGTCACACACACGCACACATACCCACACAAAATGAAAACTACGGCAGAAATGCTGGTGACGCACATGTATATGTACATGGGATAGAGGTGTATGAACACGGTAAGGGGCACGTTAGTCTGCACAGACTCCATCTCACGTTTTGAGACAATGATATAAATATGAAGAAGAATAGAGCTTCGAATAAAATGAAGACTGTGTCCATGGTGTAATAGTATCATAGTTATATTTGTTTCGGTAAAAAGTTAATGAATGCATTAATGATAAAAATAGCTGAAATTATAAATAATAAAACAACATTTAATTACATCACTTTACTGAAGCTTTTAATTTAAAGGCTGAAACAATTCTCAAGAGACATCTATTCAGTTAAATAATGTCCTTCACTTCACCGTATTGCCGTATTCTTTTTTTTTCAATGTATTAATTTTCATGTTGACAAGCTGAGTGAACTATTTGGCCATTCACTTTTATATTCTTCATTTTATAATTATGGCCTTTTCAATTTTGTTGTATTTTGTTATGATTTAGAAGAAAAAAACCATACCACACCGTGTTAAATGTTAACAAATTAAAATATTTCAATACATTAACTAAGAGTTTTAAAATAAGATACAGAATAAAATCTATCATAATTTTATGGTTAAAATTTAGTAAATGATTTCATTCTCTTGACCGTTGATAAAGCTGCTGAATGCGACGTCCCTGCGGCTCCAGAGCACGGGAGGTTACTAGGTGGTTCAAGACAGCAGGCTCGAGATATCTTTCCATCTGGAACTTCGGTTTCATTCGAATGTGAAGATGACTATAGCTTGATGGGATCTGGGAGAATCACATGTCGAAAGGGTCAATGGTCGGATGATCCTCCCGTATGTAAAGGTATGATGGAGATCCTCATGTCTGCGCACCTAACATTACATTTGAAAGTGAAAATAATAAAATACAAAATCGAATAAGAACCATTATATATCATTTTCACAAGAAAAGGCTGCGGTGTTATTTGACATTGCATAATCAAAGGTTCTCATTCATTTATGTCTATATTTATGTCTGCGCACTCGATCATCCACTTTACGTGCAGTTAAGCATTTTTTATGAGAAAGATAATATTTCGAAGCTTGAGAATAACATTATTTTGATAAGACTTTTCTCATAAATTTGTAATAGTTTTTTCACAAATATGATTCCCTGAACTAGATACGAAGATGTTGCGTTTTTTCTCTGTGTTTTCCGTGCTTACAATAATCACGATATGAATTTCCGATCAAACAACTAATTAGCTTTCTGTTAATCTTTAGAGTGCCAGCCTTTTTAGCAATTCATAAATATCTCATCAACCTCATTCCCAAATAGTTTCTGGTCCGGTTGGCATACTTCCCCGAATAGCACGCAATTATCATTAACATGGTCCATTTCTCCTTTTGAAATATATGAGCTGTACTCGAATTCGTCGTATAAAAGTACCCGTAATTATGAATGCTGTTATACGCCGAACCTAGAAATTGAACGTCATTTTTGTTTTTTTGTAACAACATAGATATTAAGAACGTAACATCCCTAGAAATTATACAAGTTTGATTTTGTTTGAATGAACCACTGCCAATACCCAACAATAAACGTAACTTAAAAACCTAACACAATATGTACCGCCTTACTAACATATCCACATTTAATGCATACAAAATTTAAACAAAGTTTGTTCTTGACGACCTGAAAGCTTGCCCGAGGCTTGCCCGATATAGCAATAAGTAATACATGTATATACAGATTGGATTCCGAGTATTGCATATCATTTAGTAATGACATGTTAATGGACTAGCTCGTCACTAGGTCCCTATAGGAAAGAAACATAGACAAATTTAAGTATGTTAGTAAACGGTCTATTCGAATCAAGCGTTTATATCTTCTCTTGATAGCGAGCAGGTGCCCGGAGCTAAACATACCAGACCATGCGATCATGGTGGGTGTCTATGGCCACGGGAGGGAAATTCTTCAAGATGAGAGGATCTTCCACTGTAAAGAGGGTTACGTTCTACGAGGTGATACCAACAACCTGCGATGCTTGGAGAGTGGGGTCTGGTCGGATCCCTTACCTACCTGTGAAGGTATGTCACATGACCCTTTTTAACCAATTGCCAACTGGGGTGTCCTGTTCTAGATTCTCCAACCCTTCCTTGATCGTTGTAGATTATCCCCTCTGTTATAGGCAGCTTACTTCTCTTCTTCAAGTCCAAAATTAGAGAGATATTTAAACTTTTGAAATCGCAATTAAATTGGTTTATAAACACTGGCATATAGCCTATATATAGCGGCTGGCCTTAATAAATTGGAGGCTAAGAAACATAAACTATTTATAATTGTGTTTGTTACATGAACAGGCTGGGATTCATGGTAATCATTGTCTGTAAAATGCAATCCGTTACGTAAATCATAATAGTTATTGGAATATCTAAAATTTAATATTGGATGTGAATTTTCTAACTTCAAGTTTCAAGTTTTCAAGTTTATTTTGTTTCACATTTCACAAAATAGAATTAACATAATTGACAAAATTAGAACATAATATGAAATATACTAAAAGTATTATGTAAAGACGTCGAAATTAATTGTATTGAATAGAAGGTTATACGGGGTAAAATGTGAGAAACCTATTAAAAAGCTCAGCTTGTAGATTAATACTTTGTCTTAATTTTGTGACATTCCTGATTAGCTGTTATTCATCAAGTGTCACCGTGTGCGAGCGTGAGCTGTGCATCATGGCAGCGATGTGAAGTGACGGGACCAAACACTACAGTCTGTGGCTGTATCAATTCAGCATCATGTCTGACATCAGGGCCGACTGTCTGCGGAACAAACGGAGTCTATTACAGAAGTAAATGCCATCTCAAGGCCCATGCCTGCTTACATGACCTCCAGCTAGATATCGCAGAGACCCACCATGGATGCATTAATGGTATGAATAATGGTTGTCTTTGAATGAAACGTTTACGCGGTAAAAATATGAAAGAAGTATTCAACTGATCCTTATTAAATAAACACTAAACAAAATACATGAAATTATCAAATGGTTATTATATTATCATGTTTGTCAAAATACTGAGGAAATTTTTGTGATAAGGCTGCAGGGAAAATGAAAGAAGTGAAAGGGCAAGAGGGAAGAGCAGAGAAATAGTCCGAAGAGGCAGAAGAGAAGGATAAGAAGAAATATTGGGTATTGAAAGTAAAGACGAAGAAAAAAGAGCAAAGGAGATAAGGAAGGAAATGGAAAAGAGAGAAAGAGACAAAGAGTGAGACAAAAGAGACCAGAGAAATATAAGAGAAATAAACTCTAATGGGAGGCACTATGAACATGACGGACAAAGAAAGAGGACAAAATATACAGTTCCTCATTCTACC
>JAVYIG010012555.1:0-52863 GCA_035222895.1 Strongylocentrotus droebachiensis
CACCAGCGAAGACACAGGGGCTGATGTCGATCATACCTATGGTACCGCTGCTGGTGAGTTTGGTTTAGTTGCAATGACGAACCTTCGTCATTGCCTTGTTTTCGTTCACATTCTGCCCCATTAATATTTTCCTTTTCCTTTTCCTTTTCCTTTTCGTCCTGAAATCCCATTCGTTTTGCACGTAGTGCTTGTTATTCCTAGTTAGGTGCTTTCCTCATGTCCTTTTCCTTTCAAATTTCATAGGCATAGTCTCTAACATCTCATCAAGGTCACTACATTCTTCGATTCTCGAAATCACTCATGCATAACCGTCCAGGCGCCATTTTGTCCGTTTCTGGTCCATTTTAAGGCCTTTCTTTCTTTCTTCCTGTCTCCACTATCCTTCATCCTACAAACTTCTAACAAATTCCTCTAGATAGTCTGAGAGATGTTCTTTCATCTGCGACACATGACTTGACCTTCAAAATGCCATCTTCATACTCGAAATTCAAATCTAAAACCGACTCCGTCAAAAATCTCTCAAGTTCTTGAAAAATGGACCCCTAAATAATCTAAAACTGCCATAACTTTCTCATATAAATTCCGTTTTGTATTTAAATCTCACAGTATCTTTATCTCATAATTGCACATAGCCATGCTAAATTTCACGCTCCAATGGGCTTGCACAACATAAATAGCGCCCTCTAAAGTTCTGGGAATTGGCTTTCTCTCTGTGGCCGTATCTCCACAATGGCTTAGCAAACCCGTACCCTTTTTTGGATTTAGATACTTGAAGATATGCCCTTTCCAGCCATATACAAAATTATATACCCTATCACTGACCAACTTTGCGAAAATTGCCCTCCAAATTCGCCATTTTCAAGAAAATTTCGAAATAACTTCAACTTGCTCTAAAATGGCGATCTTTATACCTACGTTGTTGAAACTTGGCAGACACATGTATCCATATACGTGACAACTGTCTGCCAAGTTTGGTAAATTTTAATAACGTCAGCGCAAAGTTATCGCCAAAAATGATGAATTTGCTATGCATTACGTAATAGCGCCTTTAATGCGTGCAGTACATTGCGTGCAGATGACAATGGTGTCAAACTGACCGCAATGAAGTGCCCTTTCGAATGATACCAAGTATGGTATATGTTTACACAGAAAATTGTGAGTAAATCGCATTTGAACAAGGGTCACTATACGAATTCCGCCCGATTATAACACTTATCGGCGATGACGTCATTTTTTCAGACTACTTTTCGCCCCCTAAACATCCTTTTTTTTCGTTGAAAATTTGCAATGACATTCCGAGATGCAATACGCAGGGCACCTCGTGGCCGGATTTTTGAAAGTAGTCAAGGGGGCCATTTAAGACGCCATTTTGTCCTTTAAATCTATTTTACATCACATGTTTCGATAGGATTATCATAGAAAAAAAGAGAGTAGTTTACAATAACAACCATGAAATTCTCTTTCCAATGATACCATATACGGCCCATAAAGAGACATAAAGAGAGAGAGAAAAAACAATTTAACTCCGGTCATAATACAGATCCTGTACGTTTTCCGCCCATGCATTACACGCATTGTCTATGGGGCAAATCGGGTTCACGCTTTTGACCCCTAGAACGAGCTTGATTGATTTGACGAACATGCAACTAATCCCATTTGTTTTTGCACGCAGTGCTTGCGAGCCCTTTCTAGGTTCTTTCCCCTATCCCAATTTCTTTCAAACATCGTAGGCATAGTCACTACCATCCAATCAAGGTCACTATTGAGGCCTTTCTTTCGCCCTACCTGTCTCCAATATTACAGAAGCTAAAGACTTCGTACAAATTGCTCTGGATAGTCCGAGAGAAGCTCTTTCGTTCGACACGTAGAAACACGGCGTCATTGCACGCACATCGTTGTGACACGATTGCATTTCTAGTTCTTCTCCTTCTTCTTCCTGAAGAGTGTAGGCTTCATGAAATGAAGATTAACGCACTGTACATTATTGTGGTATTAATACTGGCCGCGATCAAACAGGAGCTAGTATTGGAGTAACTCCAGTAAGATCCGACGCCGATACCGAAGGCGTCGGCGTCGGAGCTTCCTGCCCGGAGCTGAGTTAGTATTGGAGCGGACTGATTTTAACTGAAATCTTTTATTTGTTCGGGGCAACCATGGCATGTATAGGGAAGCCTACACTCCTTCCCTTAGGATTTCTCACATAGTGCCATTAGTGGTCATGCCAATTATTTCCCAGTAATTTTGGTTTTGTAGTAGTACTAATCAGTGGGAGTAGTAGTATAGTGGAGGCTGCAATAATCGGCCACGGCCGCTAGCTGACCAGCCGGGTGTGACAGGGATAAGGCCTAAAATAAAAACTTGTTGTATTGCCCTTTGGGTGCCAAAACATGGGTCGGTCGGTCGGAAAAGATTTTTTTTTTCCCCGCCCTCTTTTGGCTGATATTTTTCATTTTTTTAATGCTGTGTTTCACCGTCATCATTCCATTCATATGGTATGGTATTTATTCATCAACATATCGCAGCCAATGGCTGAATTGCATGCATGATTTACAGAGATTTGATTAAAAAATATAAAAAACATCATATTTACAATTCGTTATTTTGCAATAATTCAAAGACAATAGTCTCAATTAAACTCATAAAGGGGAGAAAGAAGTCAAGCAAAAATGTGGAGCGGGGAGATAAGGAGAGAAGGAAAGGAATGTTGAGGGAGAGGGAGTGGAGAGAGAAGGGGAGAAGAGAAGTGAATGTGAGGGAGAGAGAGAGAGAGGGAGAGAGGGACCTCCTAATAATCCATGGTTTGCAATGTTGTGTTGATCGATGTTTACGCTAGTAGGATTTTGTAACTAGGGCAGAAGGCGAGAGAGAATTTGGGAATGATTTGATTTTATGCATTATCCCATTTATCCCAACAAAAAAAAAATACATATTTTTGTATTCTAATTACAAAAATCTAAAAATCGGTTAATTTTTTTTTTTTTTTAAATGCCGACTGTAGATTTTCAGATTTTTTGGTCGGTCGCTAAGGGCAATACAACAAGTTTTTATTTTAGGCCTAATTGACCGGCAGTGACGTCAGTTGGACAGATATCCCTAGAAAAATCCAGGGCTAATTTGCAGCACTCAGGGATTTTTGTCCACATAATTTTTCCTTTGTGACGTCATATGGCGTCAGTGTACATTGTCATTTTTTGTTTACAGTGATGGAAGTGCATGAACTGCTCAGCTCGGTTTAATTTGTTTTGTGTGTTCATGCTAGCTGTCATAGAGGGGCGGTGCCAGGGCATTTTCTTAGGGGGGTGGGGGGGGGGGGCGAAATTCAGACGCTGAGTTGGTGGGGGAAGGTTATGCAATGAGGGGGGGGGGGGTATCCCCCTCCCACACCATGAAGCTTTTATTATCAAGGAGATTTTATGTTCTTGATGTGGAATTTATGAAAAGTCTAAAATACTAGATTTTTTGCATTTTAAATATGTTTTATTTTAAGTCTACAAATGGCTCTCCATAATGTTGAAGATCTTTGTGAAACACCCCCCCCCCCCCCCCCCCCCAGTTCCAGAATATTATTTATTATTTTATTTCGGGGCACAAATTGGCCTTTGTGCTCTGTGATGGACGACATAGTTGTAGGAGTATTATTACATTTTTTTTTTTGGTATTATTATTTTGATATTTTTATGATTATTGATATGATTGTTATTATTATTGAATTTTGATATCATTATTAACAATATTCATTGTGTTTTTGTCCTAATTCCAAAGGTTTATACATCTATCTACCTGAGTCTTCGAGTTCTTCAAGGACCTACGCCATTTTGAAATCCACCGTCTTCACTGGCGATACAACGCGTTGTTTTGGGTTCTGGTATTTTATGTATGGTGACAATGTTGGGGATATTGAGGTGCAGTTAATAACTGATGATTCTACTGAACCGTGGAGTCTGAAAACAGTGTCAGGGAACAAGGGCTATGGATGGAAGCAAGCTTTGGTGAGTACATTATATAACTCCAGGGAGGTGTTTCACAAAGATCCTAAGTTGAACTTAACTCTAAGTGGGGACTTAAACATTATGGAGAGCCATTTGTTGCCTTAAAATAAAATATAGTCAAAAGCGAAAATTCAAGTATTTTAGACTTTTTATAAATTCCACATCAAGAACATGAAATCTCCTTGGTAATAGAAAATATGAATGATTTGAATCAATATTTTATGCCTTTTAAAATAACTCTTACAAAATATTTTCATAGATGCTATTAAACGGCTTTCCATAATTGTTAAGTCCAACTTAGGATCTTTGTGAAACACCCCCCAGGAAGATTATGGAGGTGTCATGGTGTAGTGGTTCATTTACTTGACTCTCAATCCAAGGGCTGAGGGTTTGAATCCCAGACAGATACTGAAGTCTTACGGCAAGACATTAAGTCACATTTGCCACTCTCCACCCAGGAGTTGAATGGTAATACTTAGCAAGATTTATTCCTTTAAATGCACTGTGGCCTGATTACACCTGTCAGCGGTGAAGCTGAAGTGCATTAAAGGATGTTATATCCTAAATTCATAATGCGATATGTGCTAAACAAGAACCTTTTTGTTGTTATTTCAAGAAATCAGTGTATCAGCAATTTCAATACATCATTGTACTGCTTATAGACATCACGTTTTGATTACGGTATGTAATAAATATACCATACCAATGTATTGTTTGCAGGTAAAAAAAGGTAAAATTTATGTGTTTTTACACGTTTTTTTCCAGGGGGGGGGGGGCGCCACCCCCCCCCCTCGATCCGCCACTGGTATTGACATTGTCTTTGCTTGATTGTTTGAATGTCTTTGCAATTGTGTTTTTAGAACAGTGTTAACCCATTGCCAACATGAACCAGATGATCCCTGTAGTAAGCCTATGGGAATGAGAAAGGTTCAGTAGCTAATGGGTTAATCCATTGCCAACGGGAACCTGGGCACGAAACCGGGCTATACCCCTGTGCTACCCCGGTGCTACCCCCACACTACTCCGGTGCTACCCCGCACTACCCCGTGCTATACCTCCGTGCTACCACCGTGCTACCCCAGCGCTACCACCCCCGCGCTACCCCTGCGCTACCCTGAGCTACCCCAGTACGACTTCGTTGCTACCCCCGTGCAAGCCCTGTGCTACCCCCGTGCAAACCCTGTGCTACCCCCATGTTACCCCCATGCTACCTCCGTGCTACCACCGTGCTATACCCCCGTGCTACCCCAACGCTACCACCGTGCTACCCCCATGTTACCCCCATGCTACCTCCGTGCTACCACCGTGCTATACTCCCACGCTACCCCCCCCCCCCCCGCTACCCCGTGCTACCCCCGCATTCCCCTGCGCTACATCCGCATTCCCCCGCGCCCCCGCGCTGACCCCCGCTAACTGATGCTTGGCTGATCTTGGCTGAGTCTTTTGTCAACTCTGCTTGATGCTACGGCAGGCAGCCAGTGAAAAAGAACTTGTTTGATCAAATTATGGAAATGCAAGCATTTTTTTAAACAAACTGAACTTTGTTATTCCTGGCTCATTTTTCCCCATGTTACCCCCATGCTACCTCCGTGCTACCACCGTGCTACCCCAGTGCTACCACCCCCGCGCTACCCCCGTGCTACCCCCGTGCTACCCCCATGTTATCCCCATGCTACCTCCGTGCTACCACCGTGCTATACCCCCGCCCTCCCCCCCCCCCCCCCCGCTACCCCGTGCTACCCCCGCATTCCCCTGCGCTACCCCCGCATTCCCCCGCGCTGACCCCCGCTACCTGATGCTTGGCTGATCTTGGCTGATCTTGAACGAAATCAGCCATGCACAATGAAGACGAAAGACCTGATGCATGGCTGATCTTCAACAAAACGGAGTTAAGTCTTTTGTCAACTCTGCTTGATGCTACGGCAGGCAGCCAGTGAAAAAGAACTTGTTTGATCAAATTATGGAAATGCAAGCATTTTTTTAAACAAACAGAACTTTGTTATTCCTGGCTCATTTTTCCCGATTGAGGTGTCATATGAAAGGGCAGAAATTGAACTTTCTAGAAATTTGATTTTCTCCTTGAAATTCAGATACCGCCCGCCAAATGACTTTTTGGTTTCCTCTCTTCAAATTGCTTTTAATCACTCATGCGTGAAATATGCATCATATGAGTTGCATCAAATGAAAGAGGAGGATCTAAGCTTTCCAAATATGTGTCATTTATTAATTATAATTGTGAATAAGTTATAATAAAACATTCGTTTTTTCTGGGACGCACTGTATATACACACCTTATATGTTGTGTTTAACTTGTTATGGGCCTAATTTACTAGCACAAGTAGCTTCTTAGGGGTCCTAGCCTATTATATTCTATATTTATGTTTTGTACTTGATTTTTTTATGATGTGAAATTAATTGAACTGAATTGAAATATTGATTTTATCATTATAGGTTCCTATCCCGACTCTCAGTGACTCGTTTTCCTACCAGATCTTTCTTAAAGGGGATCTTCAATATACCTATTATGGGGATATATGTATCGATGATATAACACTTGAAGACAGAGACTGTTCAGACGAATTGGGTAAGTCTCTTTTATGGATTAGTCCTCCCTAAACTATTGACTTGGTAGCATTGTTCAGATGAGAGAAAATGGTGCGAAGGTAGTGACCTAAATGTACTATGTACAAAAAAGTTTGAGTGAAAACAGACCATTATTAATGATAAAAAATGGGAAAAGCTGATCTAATCGATTCCTTAATTCTCCCAACTATTACAATTTGATTACATATTAGGTGAATGTAAATCGTCACAAAGCAATGAATTGGCTCCATATACCATTCCAGACATTTAAGTGTTGAAAGATTTTTAAAAGCCTGTCTTGTGTCTTATTTTCATGGAAAAACGGTTGGAAAAATTAAAAAATAGTTGGAAGAATTTACTGTTAGAGGGTGTCGCACAGTGATGCCTTCAAAGAAAACCATAAATATCTTTGTGGTTTGAGAATTTGTTTAGGATTTTTTGCGTGTTAGAGGGTTAGTACAGTATAAGGAATATAATAAGTAACATTTAATACAAAAATTACACAGTTTTTTCACAAACCTTCAACAATGTTACCTAGTCACTTTAAGGCTTTAAATGAACATAGCTCATCCCCACTCATATGCTAAGTGGTTACCTGGTAGTTGTACTGCAAACGAAACTATCATGCTCATGGGAAAGTCAGACTGCAATGATTGGCATTGTTTGCATGACAACAAGAGACTCGACAGCATTGGATTAAAATTGTACATTGTATTGGAAATGATTATTCAATGAAGTAGCATTGGAATTTCAAGTTATTTTTAGACTGATGACGATATTTTTAACGTGTCTAAGATCATTCGACATCTGTGTGTGCCAATTTTCAAAATAAATGTCCTGTGGGGCCCTCGTCACGCATGAATGGACCCAATATCCGCCTTGTAATTAGGTTTATAATGACCACGAAAGAATGTGATACAAAAAATGTGGTACCTTATTGCAGAAAATGTTCCTACAGGAACAGGTTAATACATGTGGTTCAAGGACAAATGTGGGCCGAACATCTTGAAGTACAAGGATTGAATGTAATTAGCTCAGAGCAAGAATTGAACCTGAGATCTCTTGTATGTGTGAGTCAAGAGCCTCCACCAATATACCAAAGTGCTCCCAACCTATAACATGCAGTGTATGAACCTACATTGTATTAAAACAAGATCTTTCTATCTCTGCAGCTCCAGCAAATCAAGGCTGTGATTTTGAGAATGGCTTCTGTTCTTGGGTCCTTGGCTCTGGATATACGTGGAAACGAGCCTCATCAGAGACCCATTACAATGAAGAAGGTCCAGGAGCTGATCATACCATCGGAGATGAGAGAGGTAAAGAGAGAGAGAGAGGAAGGGAGGGAGGGAGGGAGAGAGAGAGAGAGGGAGAGAGAGAAGAGAGAGAGAGAGAGAGAGATAGAGTGAGGTGGGGACTGGGGAGGGGAGCTAGAGAGAGAGAGAGGGGTTGGGGGTTGGGTTGGGGAGATGAGCCTCGGAAGAGACCCATTATGATGAAGAAGGTCCAGGAGCTGATTATACCATCGGAGATGAGAGAGGTAAGAAAAGAGAGAGAGAAGGAGGAAGAGAGAGAGAGAGAGAGAGACACTTTGTACTGGATGAAGTGATGTGCATTATAATCTTGGTAATGTTATGTGCTAGACAAGAAAACTAAACCTAACATCTAAACGTAATGCTAGAGGGTGTCGCACAGTGACGCCTTCAAAGAAAACCATAGATATCTTTGTGGTTTGAGAATTTTTTCAGGATTTGTTAGGATGTTTAAGAGGGTTAGTACAGTAGAAGGAGTATAATAAGTAACATTTCATTCATACAAAAATTACGCAGTTTTTTCATCAACCTTCAACAATGTTACCGGTAAATATTTATCTAGGATTCTACATGTACTTGGATGTCCCCTACGAGAATGACTGGGCTCGCTTGAACTCCCCACGGATGATGAACCCCACCGCAGAAAGCACCTGTATGGAGTTCTGGTATCAGCAGTATGGGTCTCCTACAGGAAGCCGGCTGAGCGTTTATGTACAGAACATGGATGGTGAGATCTCAGTGTGGAATGAGACGGAACCAACAGGACCACAGTGGGGACCAGGACAGGTTCAACTGAGTGGCACTGATCAGTTCATGGTAAGGAACAAAATTATGAAAACTAGCCTTATTCACATATTGGTGATCTGAGTGGCACTGATCAGTTTATGGTAAGAAATATATGAATCAATAAGTACAATCTTCCATGATTCATTATAGCTAACCCGTTACCTACACGAATCAGGTAGTCTCTGTGTTAAGCCTATGTAAATCTGAGAATTCAGTAGTCAAGAGGTTAATGTTGTATGTAATAACATTACTTTAATAATGTATCAATCATAATTCATTATTTTTATGCCTCCGTTACGAAGTAGCCGGAGGCATTATGTTTTCGGGTTGTCTGTCCGGCCGTCCGTCCGTCCGTCGTACCGTCCGTACGTCCGTATACGTCCCGTTCTCGTGATCGCGTTATCTGAAGAACCGATTGATGGATTTCTGCCAAACTTTGGTCATGCATGTATCTTGCAGAGCCGATGAACTGATTAGATTTTGGGGTCACAAGGTCATAGGTCAAAGGTCACAGGGCTCATTATGTATGCAAAAACAGCTCGTGATCCCATTATCTCAAGAACCGATAGATGGATTCCTGCCAAACTTTAGTCATGTATGTTACTTGCAGAGCCGATGAACTAATTAGATTTTGGGGTCATGAGGTCAAGGTCAAAGGTCATGCAGCTCATTATGTACGCAAAAATAGCTTGTGATCGCATTATCATTAGAACAGATTGATGGATTCCTGCCAAACTGGGATCATGTATGTATCTTGCAGAGCCAATGAACTGAGTAGATTCTTGGGTCATGAGGTCAAAGGTCAAAGGTCATGGGCTCATTATGTATGCAAAAAAAGCTTGTGAACGCATTCTCATTAGAACTGACAGATGGATTACTATTTAACTTGGGACATCTTGCAGAGCCAATGAACTGAGTAGATTTTAGGGTCAAGAGGTCAAAGATCGAAGGGTCATATATGTATATGAGAAATTGCTTGTAATCACGATATTCTGAGAACCTGTTAATGGATTACAATTGAACTTGAATTTGAAAAATTTCTTCTGTTTTGGTTTGTAAAATTGCTCTATGACGGAGGCATCATTTTCGACTGCGCACAGTCGAAGTTCCATCTAGTTATATGGATTATTAGTGCGGTATGGTATGTAATCCCGTAGGATTTTTGTGCCAAAGTTGATTTTTTTGTTGTTGCTGTTTTGGCTTCAAAAGGGTCCCAATTGGCCAAAAATGATGGGGTTCAAATTTTCAGACCCCTCCTTCATTTCCTGGGGGGTCCATATTGGGCGCCAAAATGGCTTATATAACGCGCAATAGGGAAATTTGGTGTCTTTGGGAAAATTTGATTGAAAAACTGGATTGAAATGAATTTAATTGAATTGAACTGAACTAAAGTCAGTTGATTTGAATTGAATTGAACTGAACTGAATTGAACTTGATTGTATTGAATTGAATTGAATTGAATTGCTTTCTGTCATGCAGGTGATATTTGAAGGTGTCAGAGGGAGTGGTTATGATGGAGTCCTTGTTTTGGATGACATCAGTTTCACGACTGGGGCGTGCGGAACACCGAGTGAGTACAACAAGACAATAAACCTTTTGCTCTTTATGGTAGTTTTCTATTAAAGAAGGAGAAAAAAAAAGAGAAAGAGTGAACATTCTGAATATGATGTTTCACTGCTTGAACTACCACTTATATTAGGAATGGGCCTATTTACAGGAAATTTCAAGAAAGATTGTGAACACTGAATTATTGTGATTTTATATATTTTATATTCAGTCAACTTGCATTATAATTATGAGTACTCAGTCTGCTTGGCGTTAGCTACCACAGTAATTAAATAGCAACTGTGACCTATACATAACCTTTTAAAGTTAAAATTAAGATGTATCTATCCGTCTCTCTCTCTCTCGCTCTCTATATATATATCTCTCTGTCTGTCTGCCTCTCTTTTTCTCTCTGTCTCTCTGTTTCTCTTTCTCTGTCTCTCTCTCTCTCTCTTTCTCTCTCTCTTTCTCTCTCTCTCTCTCTCTCTCTTTCTCTCTCAATCTCTCTTTCTCTCTCAATCTCTCTTTCTCTCTCACTCTGTCTGTCTCTCTCACTCTGTCTCTCCCCGTCTCTCCCCTTCTCTTGTTAACTCACTAAGGTTACTGTGGATTTGAGAATGGCCAGTGTGGTTTCACACAATCCCCAACTGATGAATTGCCATGGCAAGTGTCGACACCCTCTTCCTTCTCATCAGATGTTCTCCCACCGTATGATGCAACATACCAATTATCAAAAGGTAAGCAAATGTTAACCATAAAAAATCAATGCTTGTCTGCTTAGTTTTTAATCTGAGTAGGATTAACTATACCATTAATCTTTGCTTTTATAAATGTTACATTTATTTAGTGAGTATGTAATAGTGAGGTCAATCTGATATGAGCTTACTGGTCTGCTTAAGCAACAATATACTAAAGACTTTAACCCTTTTGTGTCCAGCCAAAAGGAAAAGTTTTAGTAATTTATATTTTTTGTCTGAAATACTATATTCCTGTTTGCAAGTTTCAAAGTAAACATCCGTCCTATGTTGGTTTTAAACAAACTCCCTTTCCCCCCATTCAGGTCATTTCATGTTTCTTGACCTGAGTAACGTCCAGAATGAGAACTATTATGGGGTGCTGGAGTCTGGTGTATTCTCCCAAGGAACGGTTTCTGATCGATGTCTCAAAGTATGGGTCTACATGAATAATCCTACTGGTGTTAGTCTTACGGTAAGTGATGAGGAGGAGGAGGAGGATGATGATGATGATAACGATGATGATGGTGATGGTGGTGATGATGATGATAATGCGTTGATCATGATGTTGACGATGGTGTTAATAATAATGATGATGATGTTGAGGATGTTGATAATGATGATGATAATGAGGATGATGGTGATTATAATGGTGTTGACGATGATGATGGTGATGATAATGAAGATGATGAGGATAATGATGATCGTGATAGTTCTGGTAATGGGGATGATGATAATGGTGAAGATGATGAGGATTAGGATGATAACAAGGATGATGATGCTAGAGTGCCATAATGGCAGCCATGCTAATTGATAATTGTAGAGCACCAGGAGTGTCGAGTTTGACAGACAGGAGAGCTGTACAAGAAAGTAGCCACTATTATTACTGTTATTACAGCACAGTTTTGATATGATACTTGTACAGTCAAACCTGTCTATAGCGACCGCCCAAGGGAAACACAACAAGTGGTCTTTGTAGACAGGTTCCTTTAGTACATGTTTCGATGAGAAACCATTTTCTAGGGAAAACAAATGTGGTCTTTGTAGACAGGTGGCCTTTGTAGACAGGTGGTCACTAAAACAGGTTTGACTGTATTTTGTCATCTATTGTTTCCTTAGGTGAATCAAGTAGGTGTACCATCAGGGCAGACCAAGGTTCTTCAGTCCTTCTCAGGGAGATCTCTATCAACGGAATGGCTGTCTTTCCAGATGCCAGTCTCAGTCACTGAAGACTTCAAGGTGAGTATCAATGCAAGCTGATGGTTAAGGCATTACCTTGTGCAGGCCTGATATTTACCCAATTTTTTTTTTCTTCTTTTTTACTGATTTTTTTTCTTCCTGAATTTTGTTTTCTTTCTTCTTCTTCTTCCCCGATTTTACCCCTTTTCCCCCTATTTTCCCCTATTTTCCCCTATTTTTTCCAAATTTTCTTACTCAAAAGGGGGGGGGGGGGAATGTTGTTAGATGCCATTTTTTTTCCAGAATCCTTTTTTTTTTTTTGAGCTGCTCACTATCACCCTTGTCCTGTTTTTATGTACAGAGGAAATAATAGAAAACACTTCCACATTTAGTAGGGAAGAAGGAATTTACATGTAGGTCGCTTGGCAAGACATTGATTAACATTTGCCACACTCAACCCAGGCGATGTAAATTCGTACATGGCTGGAACTAATTCCTTGAAATGCTAGAGCACCGTAATGGCAGCACAGCTAAAGCCTGGGGTAATAATCTCCAAGTTTGGAAGCGCTTATAGAGACTTGATTGTAATTCATGTTATATAAAAGCTAAGTATTATTATAATGAAGTAAAGAGCAAAAGAAGCAATGATTGAATAAGGAGAAGAATTTAGGAAATGGAAATGATTATATGGAAAGCTCAATGTGACAATGAATTAGGAACAAAATGAATGTCTCACATGAGGTTTAATGTTTTGGTTAGGTCTACGTTGGCATGTTGGGTCCGGGGTTTAATTGTAAAGACTTCATAGTCAATGTAGGAAATGGACATGGAGCCTGGAAAACATGGCAGTGTTCCATGAAACGATCAATCCGCTGGCAATTAACCCTTTGAAATGCATGTATTGAATTTCACACATGTTTTGATGGGATGTCCATGAACTTGTACATATGATGGTTACGTGAAACTATATGTCTACTTTTGACTGTATCTTTCGTCCCTATAGATCACGTTCCTAGGGAGGAGTCTGGATATAACCACGGATGGATCCATCAGTATTGATGATATCAAGTTGAACGATGGCCCTTGCGAGTCACCCGGTACATGCACCTTTGAGAATGACTACTGCCTTTGGAAGAATGTACGGGATGAGGATGACTTTGACTGGACTCGTTCCCGGGGTGAGGCCGGTCCTTCTGCGGATCCTTGGGGACCCTTTGCAGATCATACCAAACAGACCCTAGCTGGTAAGAAAAATGGCTTTCTCATTTTCTTTATTTGGTGGAATGCTGTAAAGGTCACAAATTTATCTATTTCTTTGTAAGATCCAAATGTCTGGAGCATGATATCATGCTTGGCAAAATGCAGGGTAAAATGAGAAGAAGAAGGCAAAGGATTAGATGGATAGCAGGTATGACCAAAGAAACAGACATTTCATTAAGAGAGGTGTGTATACCTGCACAGGTACAGAGCAACCTTGAGAGGGTTTGTGCATGGGATCATCATGAGTGGGGCGACGACTCGATGGTGCCTAACAATAATTTACATATGTTAAATTTGGCGGACATCAATGAAATCTCCTTTTTCATAAAATTATGAATGTTGGATTTAAAACATTGTTTTTTAATATTTCGTGCAATCCTGAACAAGTTGTTGGCAACTTGTTGCCACGGCAATCCATGTAAGGAGAGTCCCAAATCGGCCAATTAAATTAGATCACTGCAGCTCAGATGATGTTATATATTACTAATCTACAATAGTAATAAAACTTTGCAAACACAAGAAACCTAGGTAATTAATTGAGGACACAATACTACTCCAACTGCTGCTGCTTCTACTACTTCTACTACTACTGTACTACTGTACTACTACTACTACTACTACTCCTCCTCCTCTCCCTCCTCCTCCTACTACTACTACTACTATTACTAGTACAATTACTCCTAATAGTACTACTTCTACTATTACTACTATCATGACTACTACTACTACTACTACCACTGCTTCTATTAATATTAACAACATTAATGATCATGATAATGTTTTGTTATTTGTTTTTCTTTATCAATACCCTATGTTCTATTAAGGTGTCTATGCTGTAATGGACCCATCGGGTAGCTCCGTCGGGGATTACGCTATTCTAAAGTCACCAGAATTCCTCACCGATTCCATTCAATGTCTAGAGTTCTATTACTTTCTACATTATGAGATGACGGGTAATCTAGATGTGCAGGTCTTGCCCAACACAGACCCAGTCCCTACAACTCTTGTATCGTACAGTGGAAATCAAGGAGCTTCTTGGAAACAATCACTGGTGAGTCTTACCTTTAGGCTGTATTCATTTTTGGGGGTCATCTTTAAAAAAAGAATTATTTATCTATTATTTTATTTTCTCTTTTGATCCTCATTAATGTTATTGGGATTGTTCAAAATATTATTAATATTACTATGATGATGATGATCATTATCATTAATAATGTTGTCATAATCATTATTATTACTATCGTAAATGTGTTATTATTAAAATAATTGTTATTATTAATATGTTATTATTATATTACCATCATCATTTATCTGAAGCATATCTGTTTATATGTTATTTATCATCATTATTTCATCACTCATTATGTTTTTATGACTACCACCGTTTAGGTTTTCTGCGTACAACAGGAAAACCCAAGTTATGCAATCTTTTATCAATATTTGTCTTCAAACACATTTTTGGGGGAAATCTTTGCAGAAGTGTGTCTTAGTTGATGCCTTTTTTCACATTATGATACATTTTGTGTTTGTCCTTCTAGGTCACCTTAAATATATCTGATGCAGAGTCCTACACGGTACTACTGAAGGCTAGTGTAATAGGTCTGACAAATGAAGCCAATATCAACATTGATGACATCATGCTCTATTCTGGGGACTGCACAGGTCACTCCGGTAAGTGATCATTCAAGAATGTGTTTTTTTCATTCCATTTATTTAGGTTTCATATGTTCAGTTATAACTTTTGTCAGTCTTGTAATCTGAATTGACTCCTTGAAAATTTAAAGTGTACCTATCACAAAAACATGCTCTATTCTGGGAACTACACATATCGCTCCGGTAAGTGATCATTCAAGAAAGTGGTTTCTTCATTCCATTTATTTATTTTGCCCCAGAAACTTGCTTCATCCTCAATGACAGAACGTACGGTATAAACAGATCCAAAATAATACTACCCCCCCCCCCAAGTTTCATATGTTCAGTTATAACTTTTGTCAGTCTTGTAATCTGAATTGACTCCTTGCAAATTTAAAGTGTACCTATCACAAAAACATGCTCTATTCTGGGAACTACACAGGTCGCTCCGGTAAGTCATTCAAGAAAGTGGTTTCTTCATTCCATTCATTTATTTTGCCCCAGAAACTTGCTTCATCCTCAATGACAGAACGTACGGTATAAACAGATCCAAAATAATAATACCCCCCCCCCCCAAGTTTCATATGTTCAGTTATAACTTTTGTCAGTCTTGTAATCTGAATTGACTCCTTGCAAATTTAGAGTGTACCAATCACAAAATCATATTTTGATTGTAATGTCAGGGTCCCATGCATGTGGCTATCAAATTTGAGCTTTAAATAATACTTCCATAACGAGATATTGCAATTTGAATACATTCTCAGTGAAAATTAAAATGTCTTGCTCGCCTTTGCACTTACATAAAATAGGGCGCCCAGAACTCAAGTCCTACTTGGTTTCCGTTCGAGCACTATACTACAGTTTTGTTACTTTATCTTTTATTTTCTTCTTACTCCATCACTGTTTCCCTATACATTTAGAATCCAGATGAACTACTTTGAGGTTGAATTCATAAATTTAAGCTTTACACAAAATAATTTTTCAGGTGATTGCATGGTACACTTTGACTATTTCTACCTCAAAAAACTTTTCAAACATATATCACAAAATTTAATACAGATGGATGGAGAGGAACATCTTTGTTTTCCTTACTCTGCTAATTCGTGTATATTATATGCTAGGCTTATATGTTCCCGGCAGCCATGGCAATCACGTTTCAGGCCACTGTGGACGTGAGACAATGCCAGGGGAGGAATGGGCAAACGTGACCGGTCGTTAATGCCGTGGATGCCGGGCCAGATTTTTAACCTGTCAAAAAATTTGCCACAGCAGTCACGGTGCGGGTGAGAAACCTAGTAGGCCGTAGTAAAACGGGGTGAACGCACCAAAACGTGAATTAAAAGTATAATGACAAGAACATTATGTTAACCTAGCATTATCATGGTTCTTTGCAGATATAAGTCATTTGATCTTTAACCTCTGTTGTTCTTGTCATTTCATCTTTGACCTTTTGCAGATATTTGTTATTTCACCTTTGACCTCTGTGACTGGGTACAAGAAGATGTGTACGATGAAATTGATTGGTTTGTTGGATCTGGGAGTGACAGTCGCTATGGCAGTGGCGGCAATAAGGCTCTTCCGGACCACTCCACTGGCACTGTTGTTGGTAAGGATGTGAAATGAATGAGAGCAGTGATTTAGTTTTGTTCTAATGCACAGCACTTTGATTTTATGCTTTCCTTCTTGTACTTTTTTTTTTCTTATTTCCTACATGTTTTATGTTCTAATCGAGTACAGTATATTCTTCCTGTTGTAATCTCTTTATGATTTCCAATCATCTTTCTTCTAGAGCTTGATTCAATAGTCTATAATCGGCTTTAAATTGACAATGTTTTAATACACTGCATATATCTCTGCAACATTCAACATTAGTGTTTCAATAGTCAATACTTTATCCTATTTTTATTATAATCCTAGCTTGTTGTCTTGTTATCTTTGTATAGTCTTAACTTGTATAGCTTTTTGCTGTTAAGATTACGATATTAAATGCTATTGAGTATATGTATATTACATGTAAGGGGCTATCTCTGCATCACCATCCTTGATTTATAGGTGGCTATGCGTACATTGACATGCGAGATAATACAAACCAACGTGGTGATCGAGCACGTCTACTGGGCTCTGAGCGCAACCCTCCAATCGACGGCCAGGCCGAGTGTCTAGGGTTCTGGTACCATTTAGATGAGGCAGACGTTGGCTCTCTCAATATCTACATGCAATGGATGGATAATGGAACCAGGTTTATTACGGACGATCCACTATGGTCAACTAGCGGGAACCGAGGCGACTATTGGTGGTTTGCGGGGGCAACTTTCATCAACACGCTTCCATATCAGGTGATAATGGATCTTGAATTATCTGGCCGGGAGGGGGAGGGGTTGCAATTTTTTTTTTCAAAAGCAGGCAAGGAAAAAATCTAAAAATAGAAATGAAAAAAAGTCAAAACAAAAATAAATAAGTATAACAATTCAAATATGGCTTAAAATGGGGGAGGGGCAGCACTATTAGATCTGTCTTCGTGACTGTTTTTGTACGATATAGTTAAGGCTTGTTCAGACATGAACCGGTAAACCGCTGCGAAAAGGGCCGCCACTTATTAAAAACGTGTAACTGAATGGGAACTGCATGTATAGGTGCAGATACATGTAGATTATGGATAATAATTCTACAAGCTTTTTAACTTTCTACAAAAAATCACAACATAGGACCGGAGTTTGATAATTCAAAACATCATTATGAACTAAGTATCTTTAGTGGAGGAACTTTATACAAAGTTGGAACCAATTCCAGATTTTGAGAATATTGATGCCTTTTCATGGAAGATAATTGTTATCAATCTGAAGAAGAAGATTATTTTATGCCTTTATATTTCTCTGTATCTTGATTGAAATATGACTAATCTTTTATTCATCTCTATTTCTATCTCTTAGGCTGTAATAGAGGGCCTTATAGGAGGCGCGAGCGAAGGAGGCATAACAATAGACGATGTCGGATTCGTGCCTGGACCATGTGATCCAAAAGGTCAATAAACTTTTAGTTCAAGATATCATCTGATTTTCAATTTCAGTGTTTCTTTGTTTCTGTGTATTGCCATCGGTGGTGTATCTACAGAAGGGGCATGCACCTTACCCAGTTGACTGGTTAAAATATATATTTTTTTTAAAGAAAGAAAGAGAAGATAGAAAGTTAAAGGGAGAAGGGGAAAAGGATAATAAAAGTCGATATGCAAGTTGAGCTTCACCCCCTATCAGTTTGTTTAGCTACAATGAATTTCATGCCTGCAGTTCTGACCAATCAGAGGCCTTGAATCTTGATATGTGGTATGTAATGTTAATTTAACAACTATGTAGTATTCAAAGTATGGACAAAACCGATTTGTCCCAATTTATGTTCTTTGAGAATGTAGTGGCATACTAAAGCTTACATCTAAAAAATAATCAACAAAGGTCCTAACTTACCCAATAACCACCTTTAATTCTTGAGTTACGAGGACAATAAAATTACAAGGTGTATGACTAATTTAGTTGCTATTTGTATATTACAGTCTAACCTGCTTTAGTGACCATCTGTCTACAAAGACCACCTGCCTATAAAGACCACTTGTCTGGTTTCCCTTGGGTGGTCTTTATAGACAGGTTACGCTTTACATGCAAATGGTTTCTCAATGAAACATGCACATGAACAATAGGCACCTGTCTACAAAGACCACTTGTCTGGTTTTCCTTGGGTGGTCTTTATAGACAGGTTTGACTGTATTTCATCTTGCAGGTCACTGTAGTTTTGATCGTGATATGTGTTCTTGGAGGATGGGTGCTGATGATGGTACTGAGGATGAAGATCCCTGGATACGGCAATCAGGAAGCACAGTGTCTGAAAACACAGGGCCGTCCAACGATCACACAACTGGCACAGCAGAAGGTACACCACATGACAACTGCTATTGCATTAAAAGAAAATCTCATATCATACCATACCATTTTGTACTTATGTTCAATTGTGTGGTGCATTTATTCCTGATTTTGTATAATTTGATAGTACATGTATGTTAATTGATGTTATATAAATTGAAGAAACAGCCAGAACATTATTTTTATACCATGTAATTGTGCATGATCAATGTAATTGGACTTGGACTTGAACTTGAACTTGAACTTGAATTTGACTTATAGTCTTAATTCCTTGAAAACCAATTTCGGAGTGTGAGTCTTCTACCCTAGCTAGTCATGGTTATATGACACTTGCTCCTACTATTACTCCTTGTAATCTTACCAAATTTTTAAGTCAACTCTTGGCCCCAATGCCTAAAACTTAACATTAATGGTAACTTCTGTAGAAACCTTGATTTTATTGGTTTTTAATTGATGTTGCCATGGTTATTAACAATGGTGGCAAAGTTATCATTATCAGTAAGTTTTATGCAACGGGGGCCCAGGACTCACACAATACCTAATTATAATGTTAACCTATAACTTGTTGCAAGTAGAGCTAAAACAAACGCAATGTCATAACACAACTCAATACATAACAAGTACTGAAGAAATGGGATGTTTTGAGGGTGTTATTAATTTGCCTGTGTTTTTCTTCAGGTTATTACATGTACTCAAAGGGAAACCATATGAACCCATGGGAAACAGCTACTCTATATAGTGAGATATTTGATGCGACGACCTCTGGAGGTGATTGTTTCTCGTTCTGGTACCATGCCATAGCTCCAAACAGCCCAGGTAAGAAATGATGGGCGTAGCTACACATGGTGGGTGGAGGTGGGGGGGGGGGGGTCCACGAGGCAGATGGCTGCTTTGTACCCATTTAAATTCGACCAACAAATTGCATTTGCCTTTTTCTTATTGTCTTAATGAGTAATCGTTTTAATCTTGATTTTCTAAACACTTCTTCATTTTTTATCTTTTCTGTCCATGAAAATCTGGGTGTATGAAATATGTACCAGGCAATGCCACAGTAATACCAATCACAGGGTATTTAGGAAGATACTGATATGGCCTATTTCGGGGGGATTACAAATCGATATAATTTTATCATATTATGTATATTAGGTTATCATAATGGTGCAAAATATGGAAGGAAATAAAATAAGAAAGGGAGGAACAAGAGATGAGGGGAAACAAGTATCTTCGTTCTAAAAATATTGACTGACACCTTCATGATATCTGAACAAACCTCAACCCTTTCAGCGGTTACAAAGTTGTTGTAAACCATCTAGAGACTCATAATATATTGCGATACTGGTTAATAAATTATATCATTACAACATTTTTATATTCAGTTTTCTTTACGGATAACTGATTTTTCTTATAAAACTGTAGATATGGCGTGTATATATTCAATACTGAATGAACGGCATTAGACTAGTACCAACAACAACTAAAACCTTTCAGAGTTCTTCTGTTCTTTGAATACCAATCTGAGGGACACAGCAGTATGGATACAGAAACAAAAAGATGATATACTGAGTCTTCTTTAATTATTTATTTATTTATTTATTTATTCCGTTTTATTTAAACAGGGTAGCCCCGTCAGTAATCAAAGTACTGTTTTCCAGGGGGCCCTGTACATAAATGAACATATATGAAGAAACTAACTACTTGAACAATATAAACATCATCGAAAACATCAATACATAGCAACATATAACAGAAAGTGAGTAAAGAGTAAGAGTGAATAATGAAACAAAGCCGTAGTAAGAATGATAAATTTCAATGAGCAATTTCAAATCGATAACAATATACTCTGATTATTATCAATGATCTATTTAGATTTTAACAAATTATTATATTGAGAAATTTATGTAAATATTCATGAAAGAAATAAATAAAGAAAGGCAAATTTATCTTTAAGATCGCTGCTTAAAATAGAGAGAACAAAAATTATTCTTGGTCGGGGCATTTCGAACTGAGTGGGGTAGGCTATTCCACTGAAGAGCACCATCAACTGAGAAGGCACGTTTTCCACATTCTGTTTTAATTCTTGGAATAATGACGCCCAAATTGTCAGCATTCCTTGTTGAGTATCTATGAGTATTGGCGGACAGGGTGAACATATCATATAAATATGATGGGGCACTATTATTCATAACATCATACATTAATTTACTTTTATTGAACTCCCATCTTTTTTCCATGTCAATCCATCTTAGGGTACTAAACATTTCAGATGTGGGAATCAAAGTATTTATTTTCAGGACAATTCTTGCCATCTGCTTGTGTTGCTTAATCAAGATATCTTTTGTTCTTTTATTACAAGTACTCCATGAGACACTACAATAGTCATAGTAAGGAAGGATAAGGGAATTGGCAAGTAGTTTGGCACTATCAATTGTGAGATATTTCCTGACTCTACGAAGTAGGGCCAACCTAGAGGCAATTTTATTTGAAGTGTATTTCACATGATCCTGCCACGTCATGTGCTGGTCTAGACAAACTCCCAGATATTTTACACTTTGAACTTGCTTGATTGGTACATTATAAACTTTTATTGCGATTTGTGTGTGTTGCAAGTTCAGCAATTTCTGCGGTGTTCCAAAAATCATGAAGCATGTCTTGTCCGTATTCAGGGTAAGTTGGTTTCTTTCTAACCACTTTCTCACACAATCCAAATTCCTTTTATTCCAGTGGTATCCCTCACAGTTTCATTACGGCAGTTCAACCCACCAGGCACGTATGAACCTGTGGTCATGTTTTCATTGACCGAAGGAACGATTGACCGCTGGTTCATGGGTCAGTTTGACATTCAGTCAGAGACAGAATTCCAGATCTTGTTCCTGGTCAGTGGAGAATCTGAGGGCTCGGCTGATACTGCCATAGACGATACCAGTATTACCACATCACTTTGTCAAGGTGAGAGATACAATAAGCTGAACCCATTACCAACTGGAACTGAGTGGCTAGTGTATTAAGCCAATGGGAATGAATGAATGAAGTAGTCAGTGGGTTAACCTATACAAATAAAATAATTATGAATTTGAGATGCACATTGGCAACATTGTGAGGTATCTTGCGTGGTCCTCTCCAATTTGCTCTCTACATAAATTGTATAGTCATTTTCTTATTTATTGATGACATACTCCCCCCCACACACACACTCTCCCCCAACACACACTCTCTTCCCCCACATACTCTCTACCCCCACACACTCTCTACCCCATACACACTCCGCCACCCTCACACACACTGTCCCCCAAACACTCTCTTCCAAACACACTCCCCACACACACTCTCTCTCCCCTTATACACACTACCGCCACCGCCTCCACACACACCGACCCCCCCCCCACACACACACACACCGACCCCCCCACACATACACACACTCCCCCCACACACACTGTCCCCCCAAAAAAACACACTCTGCCCCCACACACTCTCTCTGTCCCCCACACACACTCTCCCCCACACATACGCACACCCCACCCCGCACACACTCTCTCTCTCTCTCCCTCCCTCCCTCGTGTGTTAACCCTGCCAAATTGAGAGAAGGATTGCTTCGTGCAACACTATATGACTGCAAAATTATCTGTTTATGGTTTGATTACCGTAGCTTCATGACAACCCTAAGCTTTTTACACTGGTATAGATTAATCATACACTGAAAACAGTTAACTAGTATTGAAGCCTTTGGTATAATATATCCAATGATGAATACAATGTTGCACAGAATGCAGATGTTATATAAAGAGTTAATACCAATCAGTCTACCCTTGATAAATAAAACCAAATCATTTATATGTTTCTATCTTTGTTCACAGAGCCTAGCCCATGGGAGTGTACATTCGAGAATGGTCTATGTGGTTATACACAGGCCACTGATGCTGAGAAAGAGTGGAGACGCTATACTGGAAGTACATCATCTCAACTAACAGGTCCTTCGTTTGATCACACTACCGGAACGTGTAAGTCATCTTCCTATTGCATCCTCTTTATCATCATCAAACAATTTTTCATTGGTTTAATAGGGTTTTCACTATTTCAGAAAGTTAAAACTCACCGGTTACTCAATTGATGCAGGATTCTTCAATGCTGAACTGTTGTTTTCCTGTTTTCGTCGCTTCTTTAAAATAACCTTTTGACAATTGAATTCTGTAATTCCTATAGCCTTTAAACAGGAACCATGCAACCCTGTAGGCAATGGGTGTAACATGAGATCATGATGTTACACGTACCATGATATAACTTTTCTAGTTTATTAAAACTACAACTGGATGTGAAGCCCTACAATGCGATGTTATGTATCATTGCGATCAAAAGCTAAGTAGACCAATAAGTTGACATAATTTCAATCCAGCATGATTATCAATTGTCTTAAAATATGCAAGCTAAACCACTTGAGAGGGTATCATGAGATATTCTACAGTTTCCTTTTTATTGGTGTGGTGGTATAGTCTTTCATACACTTGACTCTCAATCCAAGGGTTGATTAAGGTCTGTATTCCAGCCCGGCACTAATGTCCTCTGGCAAGAAATTAATCCAAATTTGCCACTCTCCATCCAGGATGAAATGGGTATCTTGTAATTGCTGGGGTAATAAAACATGAACTTGTAAAATTCACAGGAAGAACAGCGTTTATGCTGATGAGGCTTCCCTGTGTATTAAAACAAACTGTTATTATTTTTTCCACATCCAGCCGAAGGGTATTATATGTACTTGGAAACATCATCGGAACTCAACGGAGACAAAGCCCGGCTCCTAAGCTCCTTTGCTCCTCCAGGCAAATACTGCGTTGGTTTCTGGTTCCATATGTTTGGTCAGAGCATCGCGACCCTGAATGTGTACATCCAGAGGAACGAGACTGCTCTAGACCTCCCTGTCTGGACCAGGACCGGGTCTACTGGCAATCGGTGGATTGAAGGATATGTTGATGTGGTTGACATTTATGAGTTTAGGGTAAGAGCTTTTTACATGAGTTTAGGTAGTTGACCAAAATGTAATGGAACAAAAAGATACATCTGGAACGCAAAACGCCCAACGGTGAAGAAAAAGTTGTAATTTGACATCTGATTGATGATTTTGGGTAATATTAATCAATTAATATTGATCAAGGTGATCCTGCCCGTGTTCTATAAAGTTCTTTAAGTGCCACAATATTTTGCTAAACTATCTTGTATTTATTAGATTTACTGTGTCACCATGTGGGTAGTCCCGAAAGAGACTGTCACGTTTGAAGGGGATAGAAAATAGAGAGATGGAGAAGTATTCTGTTGGTGGAGCCTATCATAATAGATGAGCTCCATCCACACCTTTGGCCTTCCGTCTGTGACTCAAATAATCTTGTGTACATACAATGTATCTTTGAATTGTCCAAACTGTCCTCGAACTGAAAAGGCAATCATTGATATTACTCAGAGACAAGTAACACCTAGCTGGAATGCTCCCCAGGGAGTGGAGATTGTGCACACAGTGTGTGCGGGCAAGTAGTGAATCCAATGACCAGGAAAATAGATCTGTACAGTGCTTAGAGACATCGTAGATGTATTAAGCGCTATATAAAAGCAGAATATTTTTCAGTATGTTATTGTTATTATATTTCAGGTTGTTTATGAAGCGGTCCAAGGAGCTTCATTTACAGGAGACATAGCCATCGACGATGTTGATATGGTGGAAGGAGAATGCACCGGTATGACGCCACTTTCAAATTAGATTAATTTTCGTTCAAATACATTTATTGTCCCATAATAAGAGCCCTGTTGCACAGAAATTACAATTGATGGTTCCTTTGACATCAATGGTCACTACCGGCCATCAAAACCTTGTTTCGATTGGCTGTTGAGCCCTGTTACCATGGTAGTTGCCATTGATGGCAAAGTTATCATCAATTGTAAGTTATGTAACGGGCCCTGAACTAATATAGTTATAGGTACTTGATGAAATATGCCCAGATTTTAACACATTTATAACACAGGAACCCATGTAAATCAGGTGGGGTATCCCTACCCCAATTTCTTTTCTCTCGTTAAAACTTTGACAGAGCCACTAATACCCCACCACTATAACACAGGACCCAATGTAAATTAGGTGGGGTATCCCTACCCCAATTTCGATTCTCTCGTTAAAACTTGGACAGAGCTTTGCAGCTCTGCGTGAGAGATGGCAGCTGTACTCTTTATCATCTTACATATAATAGTGTAAACAAACTCTTACAAGGGGCTCTGTCTGAAAGGAAATGAGAAGTAGGAAATATATATTTTACTTGTTTTAAGATATGTTCATGTCCAAAAGTCACTTATAATTAATAGATGAAGACCATAATGAAAGTTCAAACGAAGCAAAATGACCCAGAATTGGCGATATAACAACAATTTTAATTGTGAAAATTAGTACTCTTTCTCCCTTCCTCTCTCCCACTATCATGCTTATCTCTCTCTCCCTCTCTATCACCTCGCCAAGGTCTCGGCAGGGGGATTACATTGTCTAGCGCTAGTGTTTACTTTAGGCTTAGCTCTAGGAGTAGTGAAAATCAAATGGGGGTTTCAATTTTATACAAGTTTTTGTGTATTATATTTTGTAATCAGGGGCGCATTCATGTGACTTTCAACACGATGACATATGTAGTTATGCACAAGAAGCATCGAGGGATGATTTTGATTGGCTACAAGGATCAGGAAGCACTCTGTCTGCAGGGACAGGACCAACATCAGATCACACATATGGGACTACATACGGTGAGTTACCAACATCAGATCACACATATGGGACTACATACGGTGAGTAACCAACATCAGATCACACATATGGGACTACATACGGTGAGTAACCAACATCAGATCACACATATGGGACTACATACGGTGAGTAACCGGAAAATAGACCAAAATCTTTTTCCAAGGGTTCTAGGTACTCAATCCCCCACTTATATCCGGTTTTATGTTCTTTTATTTATTTTGAATTTCAACCTTTTTTAAATAAATGTACTTGTAAACCTCCCAATTTTGCTGTTATACTTCTTTTTAACTATGCGTTTTATCAATGTTTATTCTCGAAATATAGCTCTATTTATTTATCACTGTTTTGTTAATGTTTGAGTGGAAATAATATATTTGTTACCAAACAGCTTTGTGCTGTTTTCATAATAATAATACTATATGAGATTTGTAACTCAACGAATCCACTTAAAATCATATGCTCATGCTTAAAATCATATACTTGTAAGAAAATAAAAAGTCATTTAAAAGAATCTGCATTTTAAACAAAGGATCAGGGGTAAGATACGAAAATGAAAAAAAAATTGTGTTACAGCCAAACCTGGTCTAGCGACCACCTGTCTACAAAGAGCACATTTTTTTTTGTTTCCCTTGAAAAAAGGTTTCTCATTGAAACCTGAACTAAAGGAACCCAAACATAAAGGCCACCTGTCTGTAAAGACTACTTTTAATATCTTCTCTCCCTTGGGTGGCGTTCTATAGACAGGTTTCACTGTATATGACAAAATAAACAGATTTAATTTAAAGGCTGTCTGCACTAGTTTGGCCAGGGGAGATTAGACCTCCCTGCAAGGATCACTGACATGTGGTTATCTCATCAAATCAGCTCTCAATTAATATAAGAAAAAGAGGATCATGGGGGACAAACACTGATTAGGCACTGATTAGGCATTATTTGCTATATAGAGGGCGCAAGTAGCTATAAGTAGTGCAGTGGGGCTTTAAGATTATTTGAGATATAATGAAACAGTCTTGTTTTCACCTCACAGGCAAGTACATGTACATAGATTCATCTGAGCAGTCGCCAGGAGATAAAGCCCAGTTGTATACCAAAATACTTTCTGAAGATCCAAGCGGTATCGTCTGCTGGAAATTTTACTACCACATGTATGGAGCTGGAGTAGATACATTAAGAATTCTGGTAAGTTTTTTAAATTTGTTATTTCTTTAAAGGGACTTAGTAACATTGTTCAGATGAGAGATAGTGGTGCTAAGGTAGGGAATTCAATGCTAGATGTACAAATAAAGATAATCTGAAAATTTTAGTAAAAACGGACTATTATTCATGGTACAAATTGGAAAACAGTGATCTGATCGATTCCTTAATTCTCCCAACTATATTATTCTATTTCTATTCTGCTACTTGTCAAAGCCTGTTCAGCATCAAGACAAGGACAATTTAATTAAATTTTAGGTGAATGTAAATCGTCACAAAGCAATGAAATGGCTCTACATTCCATTCCAGACAGTTAAGTGTTGACAGATTTTTATAGCCTGTTTTATGTATTTTTGTCATGGATAAACGGTTGGGAAAATTCAAAAATGGTTGGGAGAATTTACTGTTAATCACTGTTAGAGGGTGCCTCGATCATATCGACAGCTTCAAAGAAAACCATAGATATCTTTGTGATTTGAGAATTTGTTCAGGATTTGTTGCATGTCAGAGGGTTAGTATAGTAGAAGGAATATAGTAAGTAACATTTTATACAAAATTAAGCAATTTTTTTCATCAACCTTCAACAATGTTACCGAGTCACTTTAATTATATTTAGATACAGGGATGCCAATTTCCAGGCCTTGGTGATTTATTTTCAGCCCATAGTTATGGCTTTTTTGTGTACAAATCAGCTCATTCTAGGTGATTTTCAGGCCCTCTGATTAATTCTAACTGGCATCCCTGTATATACTTTATTCAAACTTTCACTAAAAATATACCAAGGAAAACAACCATATCAAAGTTGGAATAATAATACATGTTTCAATATATAACATGAGAATAACACAAGCGGAGAAGACATGAAGAACATGGAGGAATAGGAGGGGTGTGGGGGGGGGGGGGGGAGTTGTGGTAAGTTTGATCTTCTTGATCCAAAACAGGAACATCGATCTTTTTAACATAATTAGTTTAATGGGAGTGGGTGTTCCCCAAATATATCATTGTATGCAAAATGAGGGGGCATCGAACCTGCATACATCATTCCTTGATTCTATTCATATATAGCTCATTGAAGGGGGAGTAGGGGTGCAATGCACCGGTGTGAATAGTAGCAAATCATCCCCTGCAAATCTTCATCTACTTCTTTTTGCCCCCCTCCACCCCCACGTACCCCTCCCATGTGCATGGTATACAGGCACTGTAGTCATTTAAACAAACGTACTACTATAGTTTAACAATTTATATTGATCTTTAAACACAGTCGGACGTTGATGGTGTACAAAATGAAGTATCAAGCATCTCAGGTAACCGTGGTGACAAATGGTTCGCAGCGCAAGCAGAGGTCACGACGTCCCAAAGACATCGCCTTGTGTTTGAAGCATCGGTTGGGGATAGAACAGACACGGGAGACATTGGTATTGATGATGTAGACTACAGGAGTGGTCCTTGTGGACATGACTGTGAGTATTAGCAAATGAAGAGTTAATTCCAAAAGGAGCTAAATCAACTTTTGATAAAAATTGAGTTATTGATATCAGAACATTGTTTACTTCAGAGCCCGTCTTTCAACAAAACGCACCTTCTAATATCACTTTTCCATAGACGTCTGTACAAAATCTGATAAACAATTCTATTTTCTCAGAAGTTACAAAAATGGATTTAGCTCCTTTTGGAATTAAACTCTTCAAATGTTATTCATAGTCTGTAAGTCATCTATCTAAGTATCTTCTCCCGGTTCGGAGGTTGATTGCAACATCTCTCCATTTCATCTCCTGCCATTCCGGTGCACTCTTACAGTTTTAGTCCACTTGACATTCTCTTTCCAGTTGATTCTGGGTCTACCTCTTGCTCTTGTTCCTTCCACTCTTCCCTCCAACACATCCTTTAACCCTTACTGTACAGGGGGGGCCTGGGAGGCCCCCCCCCCCCTCGACATTTTCGGAGATTGCGCCGCAACCACTTAGAATTTTGAATTGTCGTTTCATGACTTTTTTCCCTCAAGTCTTACGCACATTTTGATACCATTTTCGTCAAAATCGGATATACCTGTAAGGTGTTACATAACAATTAGTATGCGCATGTCATCAAAAATATAATAACAATAATAATACTGGGTTCTTGTATATCAGTTAACACCCTTCATGCTCCAAACAGATCATCTTTCATTGGTTTTTCTTTTCCACTGTAGTGTTCTGGGACCCGTTTCACAAAGCCTTTTTCAATTACAATTGATACAGATTGTGTGAGATCTGCTGATAACCAATCAGAAGCAAGGTTTTAACTAGCTTATAACAAAAACTGTCATTTTTCACTGATGACAAGTTTGTGAAATGGGATCCTGTACCTCATTTTGTCTAGCTGGAGATTTGTGTATTACAATTGATTCCTTCTTCATGAGTAGTATTTGAATATATATATTAAATAAAGGCCCCCCATCAATGCCTTTCCATGTTAAGATCTTGATAACGGTGCTTCAGAATGAAAGGGATAGCTGAATCACTGAACAAATCAATTCTGGTTTTCCTCTGACTCCATCTAGTGTCCTGCAACTTTGAGAGTAATCTGTGTATTTGGGAGAATGCAGAGTACGGAGACGCAGCTGACTGGATCAGGCTCACGGGGTCCTCCGATACCACAGGAACAGGACCTAACGTAGATCATACCATCGGCACAGCACTAGGTGGGTAGAGCACTAGACCACAACACCTCTACACCTCTAGCACTAGAGATTTAGAGGTGTTGTGGTCTAGTGAATATATCTCAAGATAGGAACATGACCTAATGGACAATAACTTCAGAGTTCAGACTAATAGTAAAATTGTCAACGATTTGAAACTGATTTAGTTTTTATACTGACTAGAAGAGTTCAATGCACTAAAATTCCAGTTGTTAGGGTCTTTAATTGAAAGCTAAATCAAGAAGACAACGTTTCCTTTTCATGCCTCCGTTACGAAGTAGCCGGAGGCATTGGGTGGTATTCTCGAAAGCGGCCTAAGTTAAATCAGTGGCCTAAACCTGGTTTAAACCACGGACTATCTTTTTTGCTATTCTCGAAGGCCGCCTAAAGATAAGCCAGGCTTAAATACGTCATAGTTCGGCCTAACTTTAGGCCGCTCAGAGGGCAGGTTTAAATACGTCATAGTTCGGCCTAACTTCGCGTGACGTCACTTTTTAGTTAAATCGACTGTCCGCGGAGAGTGAACGGTAAGTTTTGCATTTGAATTTCTATATTTGATAACGATTTACACTCTTTTGTATAGATAAGCGCTCATGAAAGTTACACCAGCTAATAAAGTATTTGTGCTACTTTCATGTTGCTGTACTGGTGATAATCTAAAATGCTTTTAACTGAATAAATTTTGGGGAAACTTGGTAAAGTTTCATGGTGTTCGCAGACCAGTCCCATACGTGCAAATAATTGTTGGTTAACATTTTCGTTTCCTGAGATTGAGCAATTTCTTACCGGGTAATTTTTTTCTTGGCACTATTGTACTTTCGTACGCATATACCACCTTAACACCACCTTAAAACTATCATTGCTAGACGTAGAAACTACTTTTATAGTGGATTTTTGAGACGCTGTTGCCTAAAAGTGGACTAGCATGCAGTCTCTTTCGTTCGTTAGCCTCTGATTTGGGTAGTGTCGGCTGTTGTGTTGTGGGTTGGAAAGTAATAACTATTAAGCTAAATAAATGCAAGTATAGAGACAAACAAAATGGAGCCTTCAGAAACACGTGTGGTTGCTTTGGAAGTTTAATCCAGACTCAATATCCATGTGCTTTTACATGTATAATGTAGTGAACAGAGGACCTTGCATACATTCATTGTGTGTATGCATCTAATATGAATAACAATGAACTGTGCCTTAACAGCTGCAGTGCATTTCTAAGTGGCATGTTAATTTCAATTGCATGTTAGTTTCAATGAACCTGTTTTTAAACATAACATCGGCCCCTCTCTTTCAGGAGCCGACCCTACCCAAATCAGAGGCTAACGAACGAAGAGACAGAAATTTCGGTCTGGTATCACCTCTGCCTGAGCTGCAGTGCTAGTAGTTGTGGCTGTTGGTGCAATAATTTTCTACAGGACGATGATGATTTTCAGAACCACCCCCCCCCCCCAAGAAAAACATTTGTTTTAAACAATATTACTAGACCTAGATCTAAATTTCATCAATAAGAGTCTAGTCTAGACAGGTCTAATAGAAATTGAAAGGAAATGGACAGAAGCATCCTTTTTTTTACATACATTTGTTGATAATGTTACAGTAGTTTAGTCTAATAATACTATTAGTTAGTAAACTACAGAGAAAGAGAAATTATAATATCTTATCAAATATCAACATATTTTTCATCTTGATTTTCTGCTATTTCAGGTTCTTTTCAATTGATGAATGGGGATGAAAAAAGAAGGCCTCTCCCAAGCTACGGTGTCCCGCCTTGTGAAGTCCATCTCAATAGCCATTGCCAGGAGATGGGAGCAATACATCTCAATTCCTTCAACAAGAGAGGCAGTCCTGCAGAGTGCAGACCCAACATAAATTTTATAATTACTGCCATTTCCCTGGCGTTAATATGGTCGGTGCTATTGATTGCACCCACATAGGCGTCTCCAAGCCAGTTGGCCAAACACCAGTTATTTCCTGTACATGAAAAATAGATACTCCATTTTTCTTGGAAAGTCTGCTGGTGAGTAAAGCTGTAATTACGCCTAAATTTTGTAAACTAAATCATGTTTATACAATTTTTATTAAACAGATCTGCTGATTTTATGAAGCTGCAGATGTGTCTACAGGTACATTATGAAGTGATTTAAAATTGTTTTGTCTGATGAATGTAGGTGCAATCTATACTCAAACTTTTATTCATTTGAAATCGGCATGAGCTAATATTTTCAGCTCGATTGCCATGGCTACCAGTCACTCCTGACAGTGACAGCTTGGCCTAGACTTCTGGGCGGAACTATCTGAAAATAAGACACAAATAATCAACAGTTGATTAATTACTTTCAAATTTGGGTCAGAAGAAAATTCAAACCTACCACTAACAATTATGGACCATATAAGACTTAGAGACCTACAAACTGCAGTACAGTATAGTGCAGTAAATTTTCATTTTACTTTTTCCCTTTCACGAAGCTCATTTTGGGAGATAACATAAACAAAGACAATCTTTGGTCTAATGCTAGATTGAACTAAAATGGAAAAGTTGGGCTCTAACGATTAGGGCCTTGTAAAATCTCCATTCCAGGCTGCATTTACATCTAGGTTAGGCCAACTGTCGGCTGGTTATCTAAGTAAGATATAGACCTCTAGACTTGATTTTAGGGAAGGGACTAACTTGGCTATAGACTTTAACTACTTAGGGCTTTCTTAGGCCATGACATGGCAAGTACAACTTGGTGCAAGCATATTTATGAGATAGTACTGCAAGAATGTGTATGTTTGTTCTTGACTTTAAAAGAGAAACCGGTAGTCATTCTGTAAATCAATGATTACTAGTAACTGAGTGGGGAGGGGGTGCCTACTCACTGCCTACATGAAAGGCGCCTTAAGTTTTTTTTTTAAAGTTAGAATATGATTGACACTATAACTAAGACCAATTATCAATGGAGTAGATCTTTGATATTTTAATGAGGTATAAACCTTGTTATTTTTGTTTCAGGATGATGTTTGTCTTCAGTAAAATAAATGAAGACAAATTCCCTGATAACTGAGACAAATTCAGAGAGAGGAAGGAGAACTACTGAGCTGCTGAATATCTGACGGGTAGGCTGTACGAATAAGTTGTTGTGTGTATGCCCAGGTACTTCAAGGATGGCATTTGTTCATTCACATTTTTCAATCAATACTTTCATGTAATTGATTATGCACTCCACTTTTACCACAATGTACATGCAAGACCTTTTTAATGTTTAACAGAAAAAGTTTCAATGTGCTTCCTTTCATTCTTTTCTCTTTTCATTCAACAGACATACTTGCAAGGACTATGAAGTTCTACTTAGCCTCTTCAATGAACCAGACTCCATCTGCTGTAACTGTGACTGCATGGGGATCAAAACCTTTGTATTATAATCCTCATAACATGAAGCTATGGTAACAAACAAGCAACCATTGATAAAAAGCCTGATATGTCCTTGTTGTGTATGTGAACCACAAAGCAACCATCACTCATAAGGATGTTTTTATGTACATCAGATGTTCATTGTTTCACTGGAAAGATTGTGATTTAGAATCATTTAAGAAATCATGTTTCATGATGTGTTTTATAATATAGTGCAAGTCATGAAACACGGCTCAAAAGTAGACGATGCTTTGTTTTAAAAAAAATGGCAAAAAGTAATGTAACAAATACATAACATTTAATTCTAATAGTTTCAAGTAGCAGATTATGAGGCTATTGGCGCTTAATATTTGACCTTCGATTTTATAATCGTATTCATTGTGAATTACAATCTTTTCTGTTTTAAGAAAAATAAATAAATTGAACATAATTGTTGATATGTTATATACAATATTCCTTTCATATCTTTTGATTTTAAGTGTGCATACTGTTGGGTTCATTGAATTATACATGGAAAAGTCTTGAAATAGAACAGTGAGAGAACAGAGAGGGAGAGAGAGAGAGATAGAGTAAAAGAGAAAGGGAACCAAATGAGAAAGAACAATTTGATGGTCAGAGAAATAAACAATGATGTGAGATAGTGTGTGTGTGAGAGAGAGAGAGAGAGATGGAGATAGGTAGAAAGAGTTGGGGGGGGGGGGTACAGTGCCCCCTTTTTCAAATGCCCCCTTTTATATAGGAAAGTTCCCTTTTAACTTTGTCAGAAGTGCCCCTTTTTCCATAGGAAAAGTGCCCCTTCCCCTTTTCACCTCTGATAAGTGCCCCTTTAATTTTGATACGCGCCCCTTTTCCTTTGACAAGTTTCCATTTTCCTTTGCAATAAGTGCCCCTTTTTCACTTTTGAGAAGTGCCCCTTCACCTCTGATAATTGCCCTATTTAAATTTGAGAGGCGCCCCTATTAACAACAAATGCACATTTCCTTTTTTTTAAGTGCCTCTTTTTCATTCTCATAAGTGCCCCTTTTAATATATGTTTAATGCCCCTTTTCAGGTGTGATATGTGACCCTTTTCACGATCTGATAATTTCACTTTTAACAATGATACAATTCCAGCAAGTGCCCTTTTTGTTGGTGCTGCCCCCCGCTTTGGAAGTCGCTCCGCCGCCCCTGGACGTCATATTGCTCAAGTTGTCGAGGTGATGCATCCTCTCCACACTGTGCGCATCTATTGTCCTAGCCCATTGTCTTAGTGCATTGTGACGTCATATTGCTCAAGTTATCGAGGTGATGCATCCTCTCCACACTGCGCGCATCCATTGTCTTAGTGCATTGTGACGTCGCAGCTTCGGTACTGAGCATGTGCAGAAACCGTAACCATGGTGAATAATCCATGGACTAAGTTAGGCCAGGTTTAAACCATGGATCAGTTAGGCCACCTTTCGAGAAATGAAAATGACTTAGGTCAGCGGCCTAAGTTAAGCCTGGCCTAACTAAACCACGGTTTAACTTAGGCCAGGTTTAACTTAGGCCGCTTTCGAGAATACCACCCATTATGTTTTCTGGTTGTCCGTCCGTCCGTCCGTACATCCGTACGTACGTCCGTACGTCCCGTTCTCGTGATCGCGTTATCTGAAGAACCGATTAATGGATTCCTGCCAAACTTTGGTCATGTATGTATCTTGCAGAGCCAATGAACTGATTAGATTTTGGGGTCACGAGGTCAAAGGTCAAAGGTCACATGACTCATTATGTATGCAAAAACAGCTCGAGATCGCGTTATCTCAAGAACCGATTGATGGATTCCTGCCAAACTTTAGTCATGTATGTATCTTGCAGAGCTGATTAGATTTTGGGGTCACGAGGTCAAAGGTCAAAGGTCACAGGGCTCATTATGTATGCAAAAACAGCTCGTGATCGCATTATCATTAGAACCGATTGATGGATTCCTGCCAAACTTAGGTCATGTATGTTACTTGCAGAGCCGATGAACTGATTAGATTTTGGGGTCACGAGGTCAAAGGTCCCAGGGCTCATTATGTATGCAAAAACAGCTCGTGATCGCATTATCATTAGAACAGATTGATGGATTCCTGCCAAACTTAATTCATGTATGTATCGTGCAGAGCCAATGAACCGAGTAGATTCTTGGGTCATGAAGTCAAAGGTAAAATGTCATGGGCTCATTATGTATGCAAAAACAGCTCGTGATCGCATTATCATTAGAACAGATTGATGGATTCCTGCCAAACTTAGATCATGTATGTATCTTGCAGAGCCAATGAACCGAGTAGATTTTAGGGTCATGAGGTCAAAGGGTCATATATGTATATGAGAAATCGCTTGTAATCACGATATTCTGAGAACCTGTTAATGGATTACAATTGAACTTGAATTTGAAAAATTTCTTCTGTTTTGGTTTGTAAACTTGCTCTATGACGGAGGCATCATTTTCGACTGCGCGCAGTCAAAGTTCCATCTTTTCCCTTAGCTTTCCTACTGAATACAATCACCATTTCTTCAACAATTGGATCACAAAACAATTGTGTGGTGTGCGGTGGTCTTTAGTCGGGTATTTATCAGTATGAAACTCAATGTGCTTTTATCTTTCTCAGGTTACTATATATACTTGAAGAGCAACACGCTTGCCCCAGGTTACACATCCTGGCTCATCTCATAGTATGAAACTCAATGTGCTTTTATCTTTCTCAGGTTACTATATATACTTGGAGAGCAACACACTTTCCCCAGGTTACACATCCTGGCTCATCTCATAGTATGAAACTCAATGTGCTTTTATCTTTCTCAGGTTACTATATATACTTGAAGAGCAACACGCTTGCCCCAGGTTACACATCCTGGCTCATCTCACAGTATGAAACTCAATGTGCTTTTATCTTTCTCAGGTTACTATATATACTTGGAGAGCAACACGCTTGCCCCAGGTTACACATCCTGGCTCATCTCACAGTATGAAACTCAATGTGCTTTTATCTTTCTCAGGTTACTATATATACTTGGAGAGCAACACGCTTGCCCCAGGTTACACATCCTGGCTCATCTCACCACCCTTCAGACTAGAGGACCTCTCTGTTGCATGTTTCACATTTTGGTATCACATGTTTGGATCTACGATCGGTGAACTCAACCTCTTCCTCGTCGATGAGACCACGCTGGACGAAACGTACCAATGGAGACTCAACGGTCAGCAGAACCCTGACCAGAATACATGGCTTCAGGGCAAGTTTGGAATCTTGAGTCAGGGCATGGTTAGTAGTTCATAATATTGATAATAATAATAATAATAATAACTTAATAATAATTTGTATATACAGTCAAATCTGATTTAGTGACCACCCATCTACAAAGACGACATTTTTTGTTTCCCTTGAAACATGTACTATAGGCACCTGTACATAAAACCCACCTGCCAATAAAGACTTCTTTTCTTGTCTCCCTCGTATGGTCTTTATAGACAGGTTTGACTGTACTTACTTGATATTAGCATATGTTCAGCATGCATTAGCATACATTAGCATAAATTTACTTGATTTTAGCATATATTTATTGACAAACTCTGATTGAATGATTTATGTTTAAATTTTCTTTCATTTCCCAGACCACCCCAACCCCTCAAGTGGGACAAACATATGTGGTATGTATCTTTAAGTTCTCAAATCAAACTATAAATGCATATTTCATTTGCTATTTAAGTTTTATCAAGTCGTAACATCAACTGATTTGATTGAAGAAAACAAAACAAATATTATATATTCCAATAAGTTTTTTTTCTCAAATTAAAAAAATGACTGTTATTTGTAAAGTGTCTTCTGTTAACGTAACTTAGTTTGTACACTAGAACTAGATCAACGCCTGGCTAGTACACAGAATATAAAGACCTGTTTAACAAAACATGTTGAATTACAAATCTTTTTACCACAGATCAAAATTGAAGCTGTTCTTGGATATTTTAATTATGGGGATATAGCTTTAGACGATTTGGACGTGGAGTCGGAAGCTTGCTCAGGTAATGATATACATTGAATATTATTCCACTTTTGCTTATTAAATCTAGTTAAAAAGAAGGTTGATTTCTGGGATTGTATGGACAGGTGAAGAGGAAAGATGAAGAGAGAGCAGAAGGAAATGGAGATACCGGAAGAGGTGGATATAGCTTGTATTAATGAAGAGAGTATGAGAATTGATTTGGAGCTTGCTACAGACAGGATAAGAGGGAGAGCATTTACAATAAAAATGATGATTATGATGATATTGATGATGATGATGATAATGATAATTATAGCAACATTTACATACAAGCACTTAATTTAATGTTTTCATTAAGCAGTATACTATTACCCGGCTTCCATTAATCCGATGTGTTTCTACACGATAAGGAAATAATCGTTTTTCTGACCCTCTTATTCCAGTGTATCCTGCGTCCGCTGAGCCATCGCTACAGGAGTCTGCAAGCTGTGATTTTGAAGTCAATCGATGTGGATGGGTTGATATGGAGGATGATAGATTGGATTGGATGAGATACAGAGGACAGACGCCTACCGGAGGCACAGGACCGTTTAAAGATCATACTACTGGCAATGGTAAGACATTAACCCATCTATTACTCGAGCCTGATAATTACTCGAATTAAATCGGTTTCCTTATTTTTTCATTTTTATTTCCCATTTTTTTGTTTTGTTGTTGTTCATCCTGATTTTACCCCCTTTTTCCAGATATTGTTCCTTATTTTCCCAATGCTTGTTTGTAGTGCTCACTATCACCCCTGATTACTGAATTATTTCTTTGAAGTGTGTAAGGCTGTTGTGTAGAGCACAACAATATCAATGCTTGCCAGTGCATTGTGTAACTTTCACTTTTGACTCTGCTTGTTTTTATGATGCACTGCTCATTGCATGAGGCTGCAAAATCCTTTCAAAAATATGGTATCATCTTACCCTTACTGTACTGGGGGGGGGGGGGGGAGGGCCTGGGAGCCCCCCCCCCCCCTCGACATTTTCAGAGATTGCGCCGCAACCGCTTGGAATTTTGAATTGTCGTTTGATGACTTTTTTTCCTCAAGTCTTACGCACAATTTGATACCATTTTCGTCTAAATCGGATATACTTGTAAGGGGTTACATAACAATAAGTATGCGCATGTCATCAAAAAAAAAAAAAAAAAAAAAAAATTGCATCAAAATTTGCATAAATTATCATTATTAATTACATTAAAATAACTTTTTTGTGTTAGAAAAGAAGTTTCATATGAATAATGAGTTTCAACATTCCCCCCCCCCCCCCCCCAGTCAGAGGGTGCTCAAAATAGCCCAGTACAGTAAGGGTTAAAGAGGAATACTATACAAAGCGATTATTATCCCACAACAAGAAATATATAACCAATCAAAATTGTGATTCAAAACTCTTTTGAGGGGTTTATATATGAAAGTTGTGTACAAACTATATTTCGTAGGTTTCTATCTGTACCTTGAGTCTTCACAAGGAACACAGGGTTACAGTGCCAAGGTGAGATCGCCGGTCATCCCTGGAACGCCCATCAGAGCCTGCTTTAGCTTCTGGGTCTACATGTTCGGCCAAACTATGGGCCAACTTGAGGTATGTAGTCCAGGTCTACCTTTGATTGCTAGTTAGAGTAGTAGGAGAGGCAGAAATAGTAGCAGAAATAGTAGAATTATCATCCAAGTTCTGCTTTAGGTTCTGGGTCTATGTGTTCAGCCCAACCGTGGGCCAACTTGAGGTAAATAGTCCAGGTCTAGCTTTGATTAGTAGTGGAGTAATTGTAGTTTTAGAAGTAGTGATATTAGTACCATATTACATAGTACATAGCAGTAAAAGAAGAATTAAGTGTAATAATAGTAGTAGTAGCAGTAGTAGAATAAGTAGTATTATATCATGCATCAACAATTGATTTGCTTTTGATTACTTTAGAGCTCGTCACGTGACCAGAAATATTTCAACTATTTTAAGGTTGCTCTGAAACAGTACTAGATGAGAGTACTATTTGGGAGTTGAAGAAAAAATTGTTATTTTTTTCTTGGAATAAATTTTTTTTTTTTTTTTCAAATCTTAAGTTAATGAACAAAATATTTTAAATCTTTTTTTATACACATTGAGAAAAAAAAAAAAAAAATGTCTTCCCCAAAATGGTGATTTTGTTTGTTTTAAACAAATTTTTGATGCAGGATATAAAACAAATATACAATGCCTTCTATTCCACCGCTCTACCACTGAGCAATCGCACCTCACATGGGAAGTGCAGTTCAGACCCAATAATGCACTGCAGATTTGACAAGAATCTCTTTCTATTTGTCGATATTTCCCTCAGCTTTCTGTTGGTAGTATTGACGGTAAGCAGCAGGACTCATTGTGGAGGCAGGATGGTACACTACAGAACCAATGGGTCTACAGACAAGTAGAAATCACCACCGATTATGATTTTCAGGTAAATCTGCTTTTTGAAATATTGTACTGTTTTTTGTTGGATGATATGTTACTCTTGAATTGTAAATTCAATTTGTTTCAGCCTTATGGCTGCTATTTTGATTTTTTTAATCAAAACAAATTTTATCAAATCAAATCAAATCAAATTATTTAATTGATGGCTAAGATCCACAATATCTTCACTCTGTAAACGGGGGTGCCTTTTGTTTCTCAGAAAACGTATTTTGATATAAAATGATATATTTGTAAAAGGTGCTTTCATTTCATTTGTATATTCATTTTAATTCATTAAAGCCAAACCTGATTAAGCGACCACCTGAATAGAAAGACCAGCTGTCTACAGAGACCACATTTTGTGTTTCCCTTAAAAATGGTTTCTCATTGAAACATGTACCAAAGGAACCTGTACATAAGACCACCTGCCTATAAAGACCACTTGTCTTGTCTCCGCTGGGTGGTCTTTATAGACAGATTTCACTGTACTTTGTTTACTCTTCAAATTCTGTTATTATTCTTAGTGGATGATGAAATTGAGGGTTCAGTGACACAAAGATGTAAAACCATGTTTTGCCAAAATGAGTATTTGATATCAAAATGTTCAGAAAATTGTGGGCTTTCCAGGAACCAAAAAGACTTAACTCCACCCAAAACCACATTGAAGTCAATGGCTATTTAAACATAGACCTAGTGCTCATGACACATGAACCACTTTTTCTCAAAATGGCCAAAATAGAGTTACGTCTTTGTGTCACTGACCCCTCAAAGTTTACTTGGGTGGCTCATATCACGTGTACTCATGACATTTCAATCTTGGATACAGTTAATCTTCACTGCCACACGAGGGAGCAATTACTACAGTGATATAGCTATTGATGATCTTTCTTACGACCCATCATCTGCTTGCCCTCATCTTGGTAAGTTCCTTTTGAAAACATTTTTAGAAAAGACATTTTGTTACTGTTATTCCTGAACCGTATGAAGGTTACTTATGCTGATTAATGGTGATAACGGTGGTGGTGGTGGTGGTGATGGTGGTGACGATGATGCTGGTGATGATGGTGGTGGTGGTGATGGTGATGATGATGATGATGGTGATGATGATGATGATGATGGTGTTGATGATGATGATGGTGATGATGATGGTGATGATGGTGATGGTGATGATGATGATGATGATAAGTTGTTGACGATGATGATGGTGATGGTGGTGATGGTGATGATGATGGTGATGGTGGTGATGGTGGTACGTGGTGATGAAAGTGATGATGATGATGATGATGGTGGTGGTGATGATGGTGATGATGAAGATGATGATGATGATGGTGATAATGGTTATGATGATTATGGGGATGATGGTGGTTATGACGATGGTGTACTTTGTTCATCAAATTCTATACATTTCTAAACTTTTTGCAGAGGAGTGCTCCTTTGAAACGGACTATTGTGGATGGTCTCAGGAAACAGTTCAAGATGACTTTGATTGGAAGAGAACCAGAGGAAAAGAACATAATGCCATTCCATCTGATAAAACTACCGGTGTAAATACAGGTAAACAAAGATAATTTAAGCAATCGACGGTTGATTGAATTTTTTTACCTGACTGCTAAGAGAGCATGTATATGCTTGTAAGTAAGAAACCAGGAGAATGAACGCTATGCGGATTAATGCCTTACTAAAGGCCACTAGTGCACCCTTGCTCTACCACTGAGCCAATAGTTTATGAAAGCGGTGAATAACATTTTTTAATTTGACATGTTTTGATAACACTTTTTGTGATATTATTTCTTATCAGGGTTAACAGATTAATTCTACATCTGTGTTTTATGACATAGTTCTACCTGAATGGCATGAAAACATGATTTTATTTTTAAGTTCCAGATGCGTCTTTTTGTGCTTCTTCATTTTACTATTAAAGGTACCTAAATTTAATTAAACAATTGAATTTTGCCTGTGGTTTGATGTAGGGTATTATGCCTGGGTGGACACCACATCTAATCCTGTGGACGGACAGAACGCTATCCTCTACAGCCCAACCTACACACTGACATCCGTCCCACACTGTCTTCGCTTCTACTATTACCATGACGGGATAGGCGCCCTCACTGTTCACTCCCGTCAATCAGGAATGTATTCGGATCCGGTCTGGGTAGCGCCTCCGACGGGTGTGAAGGGTTGGAGGTTTGGGAGCAGCACAGTGACGGATGTACACAGTTTTCAGGTACTGCATGTAGCCCTAATTCATCCTGATGGTATACCTAAGTGATGCTGCAAACTAGTGGTTTTTCTATCAAGGAAAAATGGTAAAGCAAAGCTGATCCCCCAAAAACATTAAACTGATCAAAGCCTAGACTGTAACATCCCTGGGCCTTTGACTATTTTGGATTGAACAAATGGACAGAGCATTCATGCTCACCAGTTCATGGAATTACCAAAATTGTTAACCATCATCCATGTATGCGCGAGAGGGGGTAGAGCTCTTTTGGGGTTTACAATGAATCATGTCCTAGACCGATTTCAGTTCCAAACACAATGAATATTCTTGATTAATCATAGACTAGATAGTAAATCATATTATGATTACGTCGCACATAATACATAGATGTACTTTACCAATGCTAAGGATAAAGAAATTTAATTGCAGGTTGTGTTTATATTGAGTGCTCATATCTTTAATATCAATTTATGGAATCACCAAAATTGTTTACCATTTTCTGTTTTTTAGGTGGGGAGGGCTCTTTTGCAGTTTACAGGAAAATAGTTACTTACCCAATTTCAATAATATATTAAGAATCTTTGACACTTAAAATATATTTCATTGTGTTATATTTTTGCCCTTTCCAATCTACAGGCTGCCATTAAGGGTACTGTAGGCTCTACTCCTGGTTCTCTCATGGCCATTGATGAAGTCAGAATCGATTTGGGGGCTTGCCCACCATTAGGTAGGTTTCAAGATTCAAGATTTATTTTATGCAATACTCGGAGGGGGATGAAGGCTCTCACCCCCATGAACAAGTTGATATTATCATTCCATACATAGGTATCTAGAAGATTCAAGATTTATTTTATTCAATACTTGTAGGAGGGGGATGGTTGCTCTCACGCCCCCCCTCCTCCCATGAGCAAGTTGATACTACCATTTTAGTCTTCACCATATAATTGAGCAGCAAGAATCGTCTATAATTTTGGTGATTCAGTTTTGCTTTACCATTCCAGACATAGGTGACACCAAATACTCTGATGGTAACCAAAATATGATACGTTACTCTCCCTTCCTATAATATTTCAAACGATATTGCTTTCGATTTGAGTATATAAATATTTTGGGGCAGAATCTCATATTTGTCATATCCTTGTGGCTAGTGAACATTATTTGACTTCCCCCAGCTCAGCACATGCTCTCAAAAGAATCGCAATCTTTCACCCAATACCTCCACATTACCTTTCTTTTCCTGGTGATGATACAGCATGTCTGACATAGCAACTCCTATGTTGGTATTGTATGGTCTATTGTAAACAGGTGGTCAGTTCTGCTGAAGCTACATACCAGTGTCTCTTGTTAGCTCACTAATGATTGACAGATGATGTCGCAAGATGAATTAGATCTGGAAATGTTCTTAGGGTGGAGCTTAGCAGGTCTGAGAAAATTATTTTTAAAAAATTTTAAAAAAAAATGAAATATATTATTGCGATGTTTGAATAACAAATTATGAGTTGTATGCAGCCCTGCACATTAACAGAATCAATATATATATGTTTTCCCCCCCCCCTTTTGTATCATATTCAAAATCTTATTAAATTTTTCTTCAAAATTCATTTCTTGAAGGATATTGTACCTTTGAGGAGCCTACCTGTGATTGGTATAACATACAGACTGATGACTTTGACTGGCTGGTATACAGCGGGAGTACACCGAGTGGAGGGACTGGACCTACAAGTGATCACACACTGGGGACTAACAATGGTAAATAAAGAAACACCCCTATTCAACATAATGGAATCTCCCGAGCAACACATTTGGGTTATTCCATTAATTTAAAAAAAAAATTATTCAACTGTTAATATTAAACAAATTCCTTCATTTTTTTTTTAAATTTGTTGAACGAATTGATTGATTGTATTTCAGTTGGGAGATTATTCCACACAACTGGAGTATTGATGTCAAAATGAGAAAAGACATAATTTTTCTTTTAACAGACCATAAATGATAGTTAAATGATCACACATTTGGTTGAACAAAAGTTAAATCACAACACCCCCATGATATAATGGAACGTCGGTAACTGATAACTCTTCATGGTTACAATTAAAGATATGGTTTCACATTATGTCCATAGAGGGAGTAGAGGACTACACCTAACTGATGCTGATGGGGGGGGGGGGGGGGGGGCCTTGGAGGGGCCATTGACTACACCCCGTAAAAAATAAAATACTATAATATAAAGTGTATATATGTACCATCATGGCATACTATAAATTGTTGCTTTCATGATTTATTCTACCTGAATGTTTGTTACAGTTGCTCAATTACAAATACAATAAATTGTATCTTGCTAGGTCATTACATCTACATAGAATCCTCAAGCTCTCACAGCTCGTATCAGGCCATCCTTTGGTCGGTTGACTTCCCAGCTCGGATAGAAGGTTGCTTCTCATTCTGGTACCACATGTATGGAACAGGTAAGTTATCTACCCCCCTCATAGCTCGTATCAGGCCATTCTTTGGTCGGTTGACTTCCCAGCTCGGATAGAAGGTTGCTTCTCATTCTGGTATCACATGTATGGAACAGGTAAGTTATCTACCCCCCTCATAGCTCGTATCAGGCCATTCTTTGGTCGGTTGACTTCCCAGCTCGGATAGAAGGTTGCTCCTCTTTCTGGTTCCACATGTATGGAGCAGGTAAGTTATCTACCCCCCTCATAGCTCGTATCAGGCCATTCTTTGGTCGGTTGACTTCCCAGCTCGGATAGAAGGTTGCTTCTCATTCTGGTATTACATGTATATGGAGCAGGTAAGTTATTTACCCCCCTCATAGCTCGTATCAGGCCATTCTTTGGTCGGTTGACTTCCCAGCTCGGATAGAAGGTTGCTTCTCTTTCTGGTACCACATGTATGGAACAGGTAAAGGATAAAACTGATGTGCAGGTTTGAGTGGGTCGGTAGGAATTGTGTGCACAAGGTAACTTTGAGCATGGTTTAAACACACAAGGCGTAGTCGAGTGTGTTTTTTAGACCCGCCCAATGTTACTGTGTGCAAACAATTCCACCGACCCACAAAATATATCTGGGTGTCATCTGTTTTATAAAAACAAAAAAATAATTTTACACGACACTTGAATTTGTTGTTGTTGAATTTCCCAAAAATCAAGAAATTAAAAAAACATTAAAAATTAAAAGAAGTATTTAAAAGAAGAAGAAAAAAAATAATATTAAATTTTTGTTGTTGAAAGAATTAAAAAAGATTTTTTGTGTGATTTGCTATTAATTAAATATTTTCAATTATGTATTATTGATATCATGTGTTTTCTGCCAAATAAAAAAAAATTAAAAAAAAGATATTCGTCCATAACTCAATTAGTCATTCCCTGGTGTATTCTTTGCAGAACTTGGATTTCTCAACGTGTATACCCAAGAGATGGCTACCGGCTTACGGGTGAATATCTGGACTAAGAACAATAACCAAGGCAACGCCTGGATACTAGCCGAGATTGATACATCTATCGGTGTTTATCATCAGATATTTTTCCAAGCTATTGACCATGTTAATAGTGGCAGCTATACAGGGGATATAGCCTTGGATGATATACAATACACGGAGCATAGCTGCAAATATGTTCGTAAGTGTCTGTAATTTTACCTTTTATGTGCCTCAAGTGTCCCTATGCACAGTCTATTGTTTGCTGTAAGTGCAGATTAGCATGGAGCAATATGACAGAAGGATTGGTTTGTGCAACACGATGACTTGCAAAATTGCCCATTTTTCGTCTTGATGGGGTACATGACAACCCATTTAACTCCTGTATTGTTGCTCTGGAAAACAGATAAACAATCTTGAAGCTTTTGGTATTAACGTAATAACTACAATGTGGCACATTGGCATTATTAGTAGAACATATAAATAGTTAAGGAAAGTATTTTAAAGTTTGGCATGGTTTAGACAATTGTTCTGCTGTGAAGCTTGCTTTCTTGTTCTAGCCATTCCGATGTGCCCTTTCTTAATAACTGCTTCTCATAAATACACTTTGCATGAATGCATACTGCTTAAGTTGAGTTTTGGCAAAGGAACTGCATTTTGAGAGAAACTGCCTATATACAAATCCTGCAGTGCATGGAAATGGAAAATAATCTCATAGACCCAATATATATGTCCCCTCACTTTTACCCTTCTGTGTTACTATTGTACCCCCTGCAGCACCCCCTACCACCGCTCCTACCAGACCACCTGTTACTAATACACCCCTCCCTTTTACCCTTCTGTGTTACCATTGTACCCCCTGCAGCACCCCCTACCACCGCTCCTACCAGACCACCTGTTACTATTACACCCCTCCAATGGGATTGTACCTTTGAGGACAGTACACTCTGCACATGGACTCAAGGTACCAACAACGATATGGATTGGATCATTCAGACAGGTAGCACTCCAACAGTCGGGACTGGACCCCCTGCGGATCACACCACTCAGACACAAGAAGGTAAGAGCTTGTTCAAGATAAATTGTTGAAGATTCTAACCGTTATGTCTGGGAGGAAATTTTGTTTGACTTTCTGGGTAGGGTTGTCTGTTGGTCTACCGAAAACAACAGCCAGGTTGAAGATTCAAATACAGATTTTGAATGCAAGTATTTTCAATAAAGCTCCACGTAGACATAGATGTGAGACAGAGATCAAGAGAAGGATAGCTCTCGCTAAATCTGCATTTTCAAAGTTAGGCAAAATTCTGACAAATCGAACAATGAGTATGAGGACCAGAATAAGAGTATTGAATTGTAACATCTACCCAATACTTATGTATGCTCGTGAAACATGGACTTAAGCCTCTGATACTAAAAAGCTTTTTGGAAGTTGCGAAATGTGGTTTTTAAGAAGAATGATGAAAATGCCCTGGACTAACGAAGTAAATGAGGAAGTTCTTACACGAGCTGGAGTGCAAAGGAAATTGATACGTGAGATGTTGATTAGGCAGTTGAAGTTCATGGGTCATATTACATGTAAAGAAGGCCTAGTGAATCTTGCTTTGACAGGGAAAATTGTGGGAAGAAGTAGTAGGGGAAGAAGGAGGATACTTTGGATGGACAGTCTGCAGAATGTGTTGGAAGAGAGAGGAGTGAAAGAACTGGGAGTGGTACTAATACAGAAGGCTAGGAGCCGAGGGTTGTGGAACAACATGATCACCAAAGTCAAACGATATGGCACTTAGAGATAGAGAGAGACTTAGTTATGGTCAAGAGTAGAGGGGTGCACTTTGTTTTCTTCTCAGGCGTAGGACATGTGGGAATGGTGCAATTCTCCCTCTAGAAAGTAGGTATCGGCAACTTTCAATTAGATTTTCAAACATTTTCATTATTTCACCGGCTTTTTACCATATCATCCTTGGTAGTCTTTTCATTTCCATTTCAATTATAGTTCCTATACCCTGTGGAGTGCATGCCATTATTTTGATGATGTTATCATTTTAACCATTTTCTTCAGGTCACTACATTGTGATTGATGCTAGCTCTACCATTGCTGATGAGGTAGCTCGTATCTACAGTGAGCCCATCCCCACTGGAACTCAGATGTGCATCACCTACTGGTATCATATGTATGGAACGCATGTAGGAACACTCAACGTTGGCTATGGGAACACAGACGGAAATGAAGGTATGTTTCATGTTGACTGAACACTAGGCACTTTTCCATTGCTCTAATAAAGTTTGGGTCAGTGATTATTTATGATGATAACCAGACTAGGAAATCAGTTTCTGATTTGTATGGTGGGATGAATAGGTGTTAGTAAAAGAACATCTTTGTTTGAAAAATTCTAAGAAGGTATGTCAAAAAACACATTTTTAAATTTAAAGTAAACCAAAATGTATCTTTGTGTGTTTCTTTTCTTTGTTACAAAATGATGTGTTAGCCTAAAGGTATTATGACGAGGCCCCAAGCTTAACATTAATTTATTTGTATATTTCCCCCCCATTTGGTTTATAATCTGTTGACTTCTGAAATCTCTCATTCCCATAGACTTATTACAGAGATCACCTGGTTCCTGTAGACAATGGGTTAAATCAATCGTTGCTTTTTGTGCACACCATGCTTGAAGTTGGTATCCAAATCAATTGCAAGTCCTCTAATCAATCCCAAGTTTGCACTCCCCTATCACTTTGTACATAGTTGATTGATATGAATCCCAAATAAGTTGTGATTAATATCAACTCGTAATAAGACAGGGCACAGGTAATAGTGGAAATGCTTCATATTACTGGTTAAAGTCAGTGGGTCTTCAGCTTCTGTGTGCGGAAGGTCCTAATTCGCTGACACCAGACTTGGTGAAAATATCATCAATAAGTGTACAAGTCTGCACACAGCAACCTGTAGGTCAATCAATATATCCCCTCGTCTCTCGGAGAGTCTTCGGGTGATGCAAAAGACAGATATTAGGGCATCACCATATGATGAAAAGACAGAGCATTACATAAAACCTGTCAGTCCTAAAACTGAAGGCTAATCCTGTTATTGGGTAAACATCTGAATTGTGTCAAATTCCCCATGAGAGCCCACTTCCCCATGAGAGCCCACTTCTTTGTGTCTTTAAGTATGTTTTTTTTTAAATATTCCACCCATTGTTTCTATTTCTTTGTCTCTCTCTCTCTCTCTACATCACTCTCTCATTTCAGAGGGCCCGGTGATTTGGACCAAGTCAGGTGCACAGAGTTACAACTGGGAGGTGGGACGTGTAGCCATCATCACCATGGCAACCAACCCCAAGGTCTATCTGGAGGGCACGGCCGGAGACGGTTACCAAGGAGATATAGCCATTGATGACATCATCCTGGTCTACGGAGACTGTCCTGCTCTGTGTGAGTTTGTCAATTTCATACCAGTTCAATTCGGATAGGTGTTACTTTAACTTTGAAAAGGTGTAACTTCTTTCTCTTGTGAATAAAAGGCAACAAGTGATAAATATTATCAGTGGGGATTGGGCTTGGGAGTTTTCAGGTTTACCTCATGTAGTTTTAGGGTTTAAAATGTCATATCATCAGTGAAAATTTAAAAGAATGGTGATCAATGCTTTACATGATTAGATATGCACACATATTGCACCCCTATTTAAGTTCATTATCAATTTGTTTGTATAAGTTTGACTTGTTAGTGGTCTTATTGAACACAAGTACCAAGTATGCATCATCAATATCATCATTGCCATTTATCCCACACTGAGATGTTGGATGTTTATTACCTGATAGCATTTCTCCCAGCCTTCCTCTCTTCATCACCTGCCTGAGTGAAGCCAGTTGTTTTTATGTTTTCTTCAAGTGTCTCCTTTCAAGTTTTGCGAGGTCCGCCACAAGGTTTTTCGCCAGTTGACATGGGTTCATCAAATATAACATACAACTTACAAGATTAAACACTTACATGTACTTGACAACACATCGGTGATGATGATGATGATTCACAGCATTCGTATGGTGCCATATAACTGTTTAAACAAACATTCAAAGTCGTGAGATCCTCCATTAAAGTTAGCATGTAAATGTCTGAAGGAAGATGTGAGTTTTGAGTGAAGCTTTGATGTGGTCCAAGTGGTCAATTTCGCATATAGATGACGGGAGGGAATTCCACAGGCGAGGAGCAATAGAGGAAAATGCCTGCACTTAATTGTGGTCTTTGTTTGTGACTAGTAGCTGAAACTAGTCAATCCCCTCACTTTAACAATGCCTGTAGTCTGTTCATAACCTGTTCCCTCTCCTTTGGAGCATTCAATGCTTTGTGATAATCATTCGTTCATCTATTTTCTATTTCTGCATAGTGTTTTGTGACTTCCAGTCTGATGATGCATGTGGGTTTGTTAATAGTGATAATGATCAGATGGACTGGAGCAGGGATCGAGGCCTTTCTTCTGTTTCTACTGGACCTCAGATGGACCATACCTATGGAACTACAGATGGTAAGTACAGTCAAACCTGTCTACAACGACCGCCCGAGGGAAACACAAAAAGTGGTCTTTATAGACGGGTTCTTTTAGTACATGTTTCAAAGAGAAACCATTTTCTAGGGAAACAAAAAATGTGGTATTTGTAGGTAGGTGGTCACTAAAGCAGGTTTGACTCTATATACATTCTTATTTATGGGCAAGAAAAATCTGTTTGGTACACTAACCTTGAAAGATTGAAACCTGCTTTTCCACCTTTTTCGAAAGACCGTCTGTCTTTAAAGACCATATTCCTCACTAAAACGTATACAAAATGAACCTTCTCCTCAAAAATGACATTCTTGTCTCCAATTAGCGGTCTTTATATACAGGTCTTACTGTATATCTGATTCTTGTATTACGGAGTAAGCCATCCTAGAGCTTCTATCTGATCAAACATGAATGAAAATTATACTTTTGATATCAATTTACTCCAATACTTGGTAAGGAATGGGACACCAAATGACCAAATATGTTGGACTTCCCTGTATGTGTTATTAGTATCGCACTAGTACAATGTTACAAATGTATATTGGCGCACGTCTTTTAGATACTCTCTGCATTGTCTTTAACAAGTATTGAATTGTCAAAAAAGAATATAGTTTTCTCACCGCAGTGTGCTTTTTAATATTTTCTATATTGTCTTTTCATGTCAAATGTATTTACCACCTCAAAAGTGGCACAAAGTCACCTTCATTGAATGTTGCTTATGTTGTACTTGTTATTAACAGGTTATTATATGCGAATCAAAACGGGACAACTACCCCAGCTTACTGATTATGCACCTTCATTGAATGTTGCTTATTCCACATGTTGTACTTGTTATTAACAGGTTATTATATGCGTATCAAGACGGGACAGCGCCCTCAGGTGTCTGATTATGGACGGCTGCTGTCTCCTGTGTACCCTACACCCCTCAGTGGATTCAGGTGTGTCGAGTTCTGGTACATGATGAGTGGTAGGTACTTACAGGAAATTGAGTGTGTGGGACTAAAAAACAAATAACTTGTGACAATACACCCTTTCATGATTACAAAAGTGCGCATGCGCTGACATTGGCATCATTTTGAATTACAAGTAAACAAAGTTGTTTAACTCATAATTTAAGATGGAGCCCATGTCAGAGCGCACAGCACAGGCAGGGATGCAACAGTACACAGGCATCGGGCACTAGCGCATCGTCTTGGTTTTGAACCGGATTACGAGACCACTGCTCTACCGACTGAGCAATCGCACCTCCTTAAATCTGAAAACATTAAAACTCAAAAAGTAAAATGGCGGCCTTAACCATGAAAGGGTGTATTGTAAGTAAGTAAAATGTATACTTCATGACATGGGCGGATAATTTACAGGAAACTAGTAACAAGTCCTAAGGTCCTTTGCCAATATTTGGTTTAAATGTATTACTACATTGACTTACATTCTCCACACTAGTCCCCAAGGCAGTGAGAAGAAATTTCTTGACACGCTTGATAGCCTGATAATCATAGTCGCTGGCTCATGTGAGCATCAGAATAGTCGTTTCGTCCCTATTTTCACGAAGTGACGGTAGTGAGGAAAATCGTAACGCAAAGTGAATGCGATTTTTATTCAGTACCGTCACTTCGTGAAAATAGGGACGGTTTGTAGCCTAAACAGTGCAATCATGAGGGGGTGATATCACAATCATTATCTTTTAATGCTCTTTTACAGAGGTATTTGCTGAATTTGTGCTCCATGCCACGTATCTGGACGAAAATGATTACATTTATCCTATTGGAATACAAGAGACTTACTCGGTAAGATAGTCGGAAGAAATTTAATTTAATCTTTTGGTTCATAACCAAGGCTATGAAGTGATAGATCAGTCAAACATCAAGCATAGCTGATCTTGTGAAATTGCTTATTTGTTTTGTATACTTACACTTGCAATGTATGTAGACCTACATGTCTTAAGAATTATAAAAAATATTTTGTGTTGTTTATCACTGATACCCGAGAAGGGGATGGTTAAATATCATGACAATTTTTTTTTCTCCATCCTGATCATCTATCAATTAGGAGACTAATATTGGATTTTTACTAAATAATATAAGTTTTCTGGTTCCTGTTTACTACATTCCTTTATATTTAACCCCAAATGTTAATACATTTTTTCACCAAATTGGAAAGCATTATCTCTGTATGTTTTATTTTACTGATTTATTTATGTCAGGTAAGTAAACTTTAAACTCAAAAACACAAGACTGAAATCTTTGCCTTGGTTTGTTGGTATGTTTTAACATGACTACTTAGAAATTATGTGTATGCTTATAAGTTAGCAACCGGGGGACTGATAGCTTTAAGTTCTCTCCGAGGGACTTGTTAATGAGGATTAATGCCTTACCAAATGGCACTAGTGCTTTGACCTGAGTTTGAATCCTAGACCTCAAGATTATGAGACCACTGCTCTGCCACTGAGCCATCACCTCCTGTCATGTGTCTTTGTTTATATTCTAGGATCCAACTTCTGGTTTCTGGCGTAGGGCATCCCTGGAGGTTTCCCTCCAGCAACCGGAACATGTTCGTGTTTGACCTGACCGTCAAAGACCCCATCTCTGGAGCCTTTGTTGCCATTGATGATGTCTATATGAGGAATGGCCAATGTAGCAGTCAACTTGGTAAGCATACATTTCATAGAGTAATAACGGTTAATGTCGTTAAAAAAAATGTTATGTTTTTTGTTTCTCTTCACATTTGTAACGCTATGATACTCAATATATATAACCTGTACATCGCAGCCGGAAGCTAAAATGTCCTTGGTGCCTCAAACTGAGATTATTATACAGGGTACCTGCCAATAATTATGGAATAAATAAATCATAAATTTTCTTCAGGTTCTTGTGACTTTGAAGTAGACACTTGCGACTGGACAAACACGCAGAATGCGGATGAGATCGACTGGCTAAGGGCATAGCGGTTCTACAGGCACCCAAGGCACTGGTCCAACGTTTGACCACACCACTGGCACCCCATCAGGCTGGTATATGTACATTGACTCTGCCCTAGGCTCCTTCGGGACCAGGGCCAGACTGGAGTCTTCTAGCATCTATCCTCCAGAGGACTTTGCTTGCTTCAGTCTTTGGTACCATATGACGTGCAGTGATGACAGCAAAAATACACTTACAGTGAGTGACCGAGAACCCAATCATTTAACCCTTTGCTTACGGGAACCTGTTGGTCCCTGTGTTAAGCCTAGGGGACCTATACAATTCAGTAGTTAACATGTTAAATTGCAGATAGAAACTTGTAAAGTGGTAAAACATTGAAT